>KZ301987.1:0-48260 GCA_002554575.1 Amanita thiersii Skay4041
GACGCTTGGTCTGGAGTGACAGTTAGAGACACTTGGTTTCTCTCAGTCATATAATTGGATTATCTCGGAGGGACTTAGACGTTTGGTCTACTTCCTATAAACTCCACAACCCATCGCATCATTCAACCACCTCAATTAGAGTTTACTACGCCTTTATAGAGGACCTTTCCAGCATCCATCCAACCTCACATAATTATTGGGATTGTGTGTGTGTGTGTGGGTTGTGTGTGATCATGCATTTCCTGTCCACCCCCACCAGTCACCTTCTCAACGTGATGGTCATATTTGTTGGTAGATAGTAGGCCTTTTTAGTAAATCGGTCTACCACTACTAAGATCGCATCATAACCATTTGATTCAGGTAATGGCCCTATAAGGTCCATGCTCACTGTATGCCAAGGTTCCGGGGGTATCTCGTTTGGATGTAACGGTGCAGCTTTTCTTTGTCAATTAGGTTTGTTTCTTGCACATTTGTCACATCCTTGAATATAATCCTCGATGTCTGTCCACATATTCGGCCACCAGTAATTCCTGGTGACAAATTCCAGTGTCTTGGCAACACCTGCATGTCCAGCGGTTGGTTGGTAATGGAAGACCTCGATGATTGAACCCTGAATCTTCTTGTCTACAGGTACATAAACCCTGCCTTTCCAGAACACAATTCCGTCTCGCACAGCGTACTCGGATGACCTTCTTTGGAGCCCTTCTATTATTTGTTTGTCCCATTGTCTTTTATTGATTTTTGATATTTTCTGTTCAAGTTCGTTCAACAGTCTGTCATCATCAAAAATCCGGACAAATAAATCATCCTTAAGGAGAATGACATTTTCATTGTCATTCAGTCCTTTTGGATGACCGGCTTGCCTCGAGAGTAGGTCAGGTTTTGTGTTCACCTTTCCTGGTCTGTGCTTGATCATGAAATTGTATTCTTGGAGATCTAGGACCCAACGTGCTTGGCGACGGTTTAAATTTTGGGGCTTTTGGAAATAAGTTAGATTCTGGTGGTCCATCAGAACCTCAATTTGTTGTTTAGCCCCTTTTAAGTATTGCAACCATTCGTAGAATGCTGTCATGACTGCGAGCATCTCCTTATCGTAGATCTCGTAGTTGCATTCTGCGTCACTTAGTGAATGTGACATATAGGCTACCAGTCGCCATAAACTGTCTTCTTGCTGTTGGGACAAGATGGCTCCTAAGGCAAAATCAGATGCATTGGTTTCTATCCGGAATTGGCCTTCTGAACTGGGGATCGCAAGAATGGGACGGCTGGTAATTTTATCTTTTAATGCTTGGAAAGCATTAATTTGTGGTTGTCCCCAAGTCCAGGTGCCTTTTCTGGTTAGAATTGTAAGCGGTTTAGCTAATTTTGCAAATCCTTTGATAAAGCATCGATAGAAATTGCAAAAGCCTAAAAATTGTTGTATCTCCCACTTACAAGTGGGCATCGGCCATTCTTTCACACCTTTAACCTTAATGGGGTCCATTTGAAGTGTATCGCGCAAGATAATAAGACCCAGAAACTCGATTTGAGTTTGCTCGAATTGGCATTTTTCCGGCTTTAAGGATAGTTTATGCTGCTCGAGTTTGGCTAGTACCTGTGCGACACGTCTTTGGTGTTCTTCGATATTTTCTGTGAATACTAGGATGTCATCCATATAGACAACCATCCAGCCCTCTGCAATTTCCGTTCTGAATATATCATTCATCATGGTTTGAAAAGTCGCAGGTGAGTTGGTTAATCCAAAGAACATCACCAAAGGTTCGAAAAGACCCCTATTAGTCCTGAATGCTGCCTTCCATTCATCACCGTCTTTGATCCAGATGTTGTTATATCCCCAGCGAATGTCCATTTTGGAAAAATACCTTGCTTTGGACAGTTTGTCTATTAATTCGCTAATAAGAGGTAAGGGATACCGGTTCTTGATGGTCATCTCATTGAGCTTTCTGTAGTCCTGGACTGGACATAGAGAGCCATCTTTCTTTTTGATAAAAAAGAAAGGCGATGCCATCGGCGATTTACTAGGGCGGATTCAACCAGAATCTAGATTTTCTTGAAGAAACTCATCCAACTGCCGTTGTTCCTCAAGGTTTAGGGGATATATCTTACAATCCAACGGCTTCGCCTCTGGGATTAGCTCTATCGCATGATCCCAAGGACGTCTTGGGGGGAGTTCGTCAAAAGTTTCTTTCTCAAAAACCTTATGATAAGGGAGGCAGTAGGAGGGTATTTTGCTTCTCAAGTCCCGGCTGGTTTTTGGAACATAGGCTTGTTCCGCTAATTGTCCAGCTTTGGACTGATATGCCCTTGATCATATTTCTTCTGGTCCAATATGGACTGCCAGTAACCTGTCTCCTTCATTCAATTCTTCCCATCTTCAGTACTCCAACTCATCTTCAGGTTCCTCCACCTCTGAACCCACTTGGCATATCCCTGGACAGCATGTAAACTCAATTGTAGCTTCCTTCCAATTGACTTTAGGGTTGTGATACTTCAACCAGTCAAAGCTGAGGAAGATTTCATTTTTGCTAAGGTTAGAGACGCTGAAATCCATCACCTCTTCATGTGTACCAATTTTCATTCTCAGTTTTACCATATGAGTGAGAGATCCCCCAATGTTTTGGGTTCCATCTGCATTATAAACTGGTATAGGGCGCAGTAGAGGGTGAGTATTGATTTGATGTCTTTCTACAAATTCTGAGTTCACACAAGATCCAGTACAGCCGCTATCTAACAACGCTTTGACCGTGAAGGTTTCAAGGGTGTCTGTGGTTGAAACTACGCAGGGAATATTGATTTGATTGGTACCCTTCACTCTTATCACTGTAGGCTTCTCTTTCAGTTGATAGATTACTTGAAGAGCCTCCTTTTCTGATAACGCGTTAATTTCATGTACCAATTCTGGTGAGATTTCCGATATTCTCTGATTATGAGCATATTGAGTCAGAGTACAAACTCCTTCTTCAATATGTTCGTTCCAAATCCTTCTTAAAACCCACAGTCCCGTCCAAGTTCTTAATCCCAGGGTTTTTGTTCTTATAGGTTTGCTCCGTATAGCATGTAAAAGATTCATATTGTCCTGCAAGACATAGTCTATATTTACATGAGAATCTGCGTATTTACATGGAGAGCTCAGTGAGCTGGAGCCGTTCACTGAGTGGATCGAAAACCCTGCTGAATGGTAGAACTTGAACCACACGTTTGATCAACCACTGGGGCAGCACCCACTGTGCCCGCATCCATCATCCTCCTCATCTCTTCCCTTTCCACATCGGAACTTCCATTCCACGCATCTAACAATCTTGTCTGATTGCGGCGGGGCTGAGGGCAACTACAGGCGAAGTGGCCTACTTGACCACAGTTGTAACACTGTTTTTGAGATTGAGTGCAATCTACATCCATCGTGTTCGGATCTCTGTTCTGCCAGGTGTTTCTAGCTGGGGGAGCGGGAGGTCTAGCCGTTTGTTGAGGTTGTTGGGTAGAGTTAGAAGGCTGTGAGTGAGAGGTAGACCCTGATGACGCATCCCCTTTTCCGCTTTTACCAGCGAAGATTTTCTTTTCAGCAATGGCTTGTCGCCATTGTCAATCCAACCTGACTGCAAGATCATACCATTTTTCCAAGGTTAGAGGTAATTCCAGTACAGCCATTATTTTATCGAGTAATGGTGAATTTAATGATCTCTTAAATTCATGTATACCTGCTGTTTTGCCGTAGCTGGACCTCATATAGCACTGTTTGAAAGCCTGGACGTGTTCTTCTCCAGACTTTGAACCTTGTTTGATGGTCATGATCTCGTGGATGGTGGTCGCCTGTTTATTAGGGTCGCCAAAGGCCTTGTAGATATCTGCATATAATAACTCTATCAGATCTGGTTCATTTGACTCTAGGTATTGAGTCCTGAAGGCCGGCGAATTCATGTATACCATGAATTGATCCCTAAAAAGTTGCGCCATACCTGACTGCATGAATCCTAAAACCCATGTAACCTTCACCTGCAGCGTGGTGAACTCATGGGGCTTGGTGTCAGAAGCTCACTAGGTTCACCAAGACCACGATCCAACAGATTCCCTCAGGCGTCACTCCAGACGTTGAAGAGGAAGAGAAGAACAAAAGATTGAACCTTTGTATAGCTACACTGTGAGGTAGACTATCAAAGAGCTAAGGTACAAATAACTACATACGAATGATTAAAAGGAACTAATATAAAAGAATCGACATGGGGTGGGATTGAACTCGAGACCTCTCAGAGTTGTCCGAGATGTCCGAGACCGATAAGATAAGATAAGGTGAAGCGCGCGCTAGACTCGGCGCTAATGCAAGCGCGCGTCTAGACGAGCGCTTATAACAGAAGTGATAGGATGGGGAGAAAAGGAGAAAAAGGAAGAAAGAGAGAAAGATAAAGTGAAAACATACAAATTCGTAACACTTGGCTGAAATATACAACCTGCAAGCATTAATAAATGCTTTGCAGGTGGCCATGGAACCATTGAAAAGAGGTGGTGTGGCCATTTTTGGACCACGAGGGGGTTGAGAACCGGGAGGAGGGGGAGGAGTTGGCTGGTTTTGCAACTGAGCGATGGTTTGCTCTTGTTGCGCGATCGTTTGTTGAAGGGCATTCACAGCGTTAAGGAGTTGTTGAATTTGTGCGAAGGCTGCTTCAAGAGTCCAACCGGGTTCAGAGGTACCACCAGTACCTCCACCAACCATCATTCGAAGTGGGAAGAATATTATCTTAAAAAGATAATAAAATGGTAGCAATGCAAAGAGTAAAGGATCCATGGTGAAATGAGGAAGGGGTGTGGGTGAGGTATGTTCAGTGACTAGTAGTACTGTGTGACGGGCGTGCAACCCTAGTCTGTCACTTCAGTGATGAGATGGATAAATGATAAGAAACTCTGGGATCGAAGGCGCACTAGGTGACGAACGAGCGAGGGTTTCTCTTGAAGGAGGGCAGTAACACAAGACTGTGCCTAGACCAAGTTCCTACATGCTCTGTGAATTGCGCTAGTCTTTCTCCACTAGCCACAATGGGTTACAGTCGAAAAGAGGCACTGGGCACATTACAAGGTTGATGGAGCCTGTGATTAGGCTTTGCGCGATGCGGGGTGCCTTGGATAAGGGACACCCTCCAGAACTGAGAGTAAGAATGTAAGGGGGAGCGCAAGCGCGCTATGGAGGTGAAGGGTGTGTGAGTCTCGAAAGACGGTTGAAACGGGTGAGGGCAGCTAGCTCTTAGATTATGTCTGGAGCTCACTGTGTTTACCGTTACCGCAATCCTACAATCCCTCAGGCGTCACTCCAAGAGTCACAAAGAAGGAAAGAGAGAGAAAGTTGATGTATAGAGAGCAACTCTTGTAGCTACACACAATGGGTAGACTATCTAAGAGCTAAAGAGTAAATAACTACATACATGAACATAAGTAATCCGGAAATAAAAGAAAGGTCTTAGTAAGGATCAAACTCTGGACTTCTAGGAGGTTATCCGAGATGCCCAAGATGTCCGGCTACACCAACCAGGCGCTAAAGAAAGGCGCGTGTCTAATTGAGCACTAACAGAAGCGCGCGCTTAGACGGCGTCAAGGAAAAGAAAAGAAAAAGGAAAAGAAAATAAAATGAAAGGAAAAGGATTAAAAAGGAATCGTAACACATTCCTGGCTCTTTTCTGGGCAAGTTTATCTTCAAACCGAGTAGTTAATTCTGTTTTGAAGGTGGCGAAGCTCATTGGAGTAGATCCATTGACTTCTGTGTGCTTGATGTTGGCCCATAATTCAGCCTCTCCTCCTTTCATCTGAGAAAGGAAGATCAAGATCTTCTGATTGTCATTAAGGTTATGATAACCTTTAAGGAAAGACTTCATATTAAGATGCCACTTTCTGAATTTCGCTTTTTCGCCATTGAATTCTCCTGGATCCAGTACGATCCTTCTGTATTGTTTCGCCTGTGCTTCGGCCACTGCTGCTGCTGCTTGTTGTTCCATATTTAATCTTCATAATTTGTCTGATAACCAATCAATGTCTTCTGGGGAACTTGGCTGATCTGGTTTGTCATCAGGGGGTCTTGTTTCACTGTATACTGATTCTAGATCACTGGTTTCATTTCGGCTTCCTCTATCAGAATGGAGGGATCCTTTGTCTGGTGTGGGTGATCTGGTAGTAATGTATCACCTTCTGATTTGTTGCCACTGTGCTTCTTGTTCGTCTGTTAATGGTTCATCTGAGTCTGGGTGTAATCCAAGTTCTTCACAAAATAACTCCCAAACTTGTCTCTCTAGAGCTGATTGCTGCTGAGTAGACATGGTGGAACACCTTGTATAGTGGGGAGTATTGCCGTCCTAATTATTTTGTCTTCTATCACTTCTTTGATGAAGATTGGTCTTCCAAATACTTGGTAGTAGTATTTGAATGTCATACAAACAACTTGTTGATATAAACTTTGAGTTTCATCCAAAGTTGTCTGCCTGATAAATGTCCTTCGCCTAAGTGTGCTGTAGGTGGGGACTGTGTATGTTGTTCCTCTAAAATCGGTGGTAACCCAGCTGGTACTTGAGTAATATATTGCTGATTCACTTGTTGTGAACTCCAATTCGCCTGATTGGCCTGTTGTGCCGCCTGAACTTCTGTAGTCACCTGATTGGCCTGTTGAGCTTGTTGTATCGCCTGTTGTTGAGCTTGGTTGTACCAAGACCAATTCTCTAACTGTTGTTGTGCCCACTGTCTTTGATATTCACAAAAAGTTGCCTGGTAGTGATCCTCACTATCCGTGTTCTGTCTATGGGCTTCTAATACTCATCTGTTGCCATAACTCCACCTGAGTGTAGGTCTTCTGTTGTCCAGTAGCTTGTCTAGCTTGTGGGCAAGCTCTGTGATTCGTCTGTGATGTGCCCTTGCTTCTTCCAAGGATGATCTAGTTTCCACCTGTGGTATCTCTGCTGGATACGACACTTTGTATGCTGATAGCTGCGCTTACTGGGTGAGCTTGTAGGGAGGCTTTCAACATGTAAGGGACATCTATCTCAGTGCTCAGGCAGTGAGCCAAAGACCAAGTATAGGACTCTCGAGGGGAGCAGCAATGGTGAGGTGACCACCACTTAGATAAGATAAAGATATGCCTGGTCACTAGGTAGAGTGATGCTCTAGGTAGATCCTCAGACAATGAGAATGAGGTGAGAGTAGAAGAGATACTTGTATTGAAAGCCTAGGGAATCCTAGGCAATGTAACTACTGCTTATATACATAAGGCGGTAGTTAAGGCAAATGTTACGATTTCTTATTTTCCTTTTTCTTTTCTTTCTTTCTCATTAGTTATAGTCTGTCATTAAACGCCCATTTAGACGCGCACTCTCTTTGATGCTCGTCTAGATGCACACTTCCCTCATTCCCATTCTCAGAGGCCAGCGGTTCGATTTGGCTTTAGGCCTTTCTTTTACCTCTCACTCTGTTCTTTAAACCATTGTTGTAGTGTATTTGTTCCTTAGCTCTTTGATAGTTGTCCTACTGTACAACTTCAATCTGAGTCTCGTTCTCTGCTCATTTCTCTTTAAACTTCGTGGAGCGACGCCTGAGGGAATCGTTGGATCGCGGTATAGGTTGTACAGTGTGTGTTCTAACAGCGAACTAAAGTAAGTTGGTGAAACAGGTAAGAAAGTAAGAATAGCTACTACTGGTAACCAGATGAATAAGTAGCTTGGCGAGGCAGTGAATAGGGAATCCTGGGGACCAGAGTAGCCCCAGGTAATAGTCAGCAATGTTGACTACAAGTGAAACACTGTCCAGAGAGGCAGTAAAAGTGAGTATTCACAAAGGGATAAACAAAGGTAAACAAAAGGATGTCGAAACGTCGAAAATAGGGGTTAGGGCGCTTAGGGGTTGAACCTTGAGCACTGAAGGTTGGAGGGCATAACACAGTGTCTCCCCAATGTAATGGCACACTGCCAGTCACCCACTAAAAATCTTACTACAAGAAGGATGGAGGGGCTCAGGAACCAGTCATATATATTACACCAGATCATGCAGTAAAAAACTCGAGACAGTGACTCATTCCTTATCATGATTTGCAATTAAGATGTATATGTGATTAGTCCAGTTGCAGGGGAAAAATATAGTATTCATGGATAGAATACCAGCTGTTCCTACTCCGTATGGGAGGTCAATGTTGCAGAAGATCAAGCCGCTGATCATTCGAAGGATATCTATACGCAACAAACTCTGGATCTTGAGGAACCAGCTCTTCCAGGACTTTACGAGACACAAGCGAGGTGCGCTGGTGAGAGTAAGTCCCACCCATGCCACTGTGTCTTGAGGCTGATGTTGCATACCCACTTGGACCAGCTTCATCTTGTCCATCAGACCCAGATCTGCGCATCGAAGGAAACTGATGAAGGAAATCAACGTTTTCGTCATGGGAGGGCTGCAGGTTCCGGCTTGATTTCTTCCCCAACAAGGAGGTGAGGAATTTATTTCTTCTTTTGGCTGCCGGAGAAGAGATAGAAACTGCTGGGCATTCAAGGGTATGTTCCAAACGACCCAAAGACCTCCGAGACTGACCAAATTGATTGTAACGAAGACCCAGGGTTCCACGAGTCTCCGAGTTGACTACTGCTCTTGGAAGAACTCCTTGCATATTTGGCCGTGAAGTCATGCCGCCAAATGATTGGCGACGGATATCAGCGCGGCCAAATATGACATTTGGCATTGTGAAATCGGAAGCTAGCAAGTCAGTATTGTCAAGTTGCTGCGGGAGTTCTGTATATATGCTCCGTGGTCGGGTGACTTCATTATTAAAGACAGGAATAAGATGCTGCTGGGGTATCTCTCCGGGGAGTGGTGGAAGGGACTTTTCCCGAAATAGCACTGAAGGAGACTTGTGTTTCGTAACGTGATGCTTTTGAGGCACTGGGAGAAGAGTACCATGCACAACTTGCCCCCGAATGTCAGGTTCTGATGCTCTAGAATGAACCTTTCGGTGACTTCTGTTCTTCTCGACTATCTCATCTCGCCGTTGGTATTCCTGATCATCAGATCCACTGTGATTGATGTTGACTTCGGCGACCTCTGCGTCGGCACCAGGAAGTCGCCATGAGACAGGGGAAGGAAGGGCTGTGGAAGGGGCGGTTGGTGGTGACATACCAGGAGATGCAACACCCAACTTGTTAGAAGTGATGGATGGTAGAGATGGAGACGATGCATGACGAGTATTGGATGAAATCATCTCCATATTGCTCCGGTCAACTAAAAAGGAAAGTGGCGGTGGTGGGGTTAGAGGAAAATCATCTTCGACAGGGCGAGAAGCCTTGGAAGTGTTATGCACTCCTTTTCCGGAGCCGGTTACAAGACGCCATATTTTGGCCAGACTGCTCTTCTTTTTATTATCTGTTTTACCCAGTCCGGCGAATTGTCCCAAATCGGTTTCAATATGGGACCAAATCTGGCTCCGACGAGGTGTATTCAATTCGACGGGTTGTGCTTCAAGGTGGTCATGTTGCAGTGCTAGACTGCGAGAAATAGACGTTAAAACAATGGAATCTGAGTTAAATAGCCACTTACTGCATGTCAATCATACTTTCAGATTTGCCGGAAAATGTCAGACTATCACGACTCCTCCAAACAGTACTCAAATTCCTAAATCCCAAGAATTTTGAGCGCTTTGGGGAGGTAGAACTTATACTCAACACATCTGAAAACGAAGCTTGGGAATGGGCCCTTGGCAAGTCAGGGCGATCTAAGGACAAAGGAGAGTCACTGCTCGGACGCAGAGACCCAGATGGATAGTAGTGAGGATGGACCTTTAGACCCATGCAGTGGTCAATATGTTGTCCATTGCTGGGTACAGACACGATGGAGGTGCGTGATACCTTCCTGACACGTTTATCGTCTTTCTTCCTCCGTTCTCGTTCTTCCCTCTCTTCCTTACGAACGTTGACATGCTCAACTATCATGCCATTTTCCAGTAAGGTGACCTCACGAGAATGTAGACGGTTGTGGCCAAATGTTTGTATACCTGGCATGGATGACATTGGTGGTTTTAGGCGTAAACCGCCACCTGTGTCGTCACTAGCAGTACTGCTAGCATTATTTTCATAAGCAGAACGCCGTAATTGGGAATACGCGTTTCGCATTCTACTATCCAGCTGTTTAGCTTCCTGCATTGCACGTGCATGGGCAAGTCCTTCTTCTTCAAGCAAAGTCCTTTGTGTCTTGACGTAAGTGTGGAGAGTTTGTTGCTTGGAGGCTGGTTCTCGCGGATTCTGTTGATGGTGATGAACTCCTATTGTGGCAGACAATTAATTAGAGACATACCATACTGAGCCACAGTCTGAGATTTTGTTCTGTCAACCGACCACCCCTTGCCTTCGTGCGGGGAGCATCAGCATTTAGGCTCCCACTCACTTCTTCCTCTAACTCGCGTTGCTTGAGCTCTTCATACTGAACATCACTTTCTCTATCCCATACGCCCGGTGAAGTCACATCTACATCTGCCATTTCTTGGTCACGCATAGCACATTCGATACAAATTTCTTCTTGTCTGTGTTTTGATATTGGTGGGTTAATAGTATTGACAGGAATTGGAGCAGGTGGCGTCGTAATAAAGGTGGGCTGTTGTGGTTGTGCTCGAAGCTTCGGTGCAATGGGAGGTGCATATGCTGGAGATGCTGACAAAGTCACCATTGACATGAATGTTGCATCCGTCAATGGATCACTAGAGTTGATGGTTATAGGAGAATGAGCGGCTAATCCAGCTGGGTTAGTTGGGTGGATTGGCGAGGCAGGTATATCTTGTGTATCTTTCAAAACAGTCACGACTCTGCTGTTCCGCGTGCCGCGAGGTAGTTCAGCTCTTGACATTTGGAGGGCGGTAGACACTATAGGAGGATTGATATCGACGTTCCTATGTCTGCGAGTAGTGGTGCTACCGTAATCTGGACTGTACTGTGTAACAGCACGACGGGTGGCAGATGATAAGGCGAAGGATAGGTCACTCTGTTGAAAGTCCTGTTTCTGCGTTGATTGATCCATTGATGACCCAGCGTCAGGCGCATGTGGGTCACAAGAAGTGCCGCCATACCACAAACCAGGAGGCTGGTCAGAAGACTGAAACCGAGGCATTGTAAATAGGTTCCTGTCCTCCACAACATCTACACCCGACATAATAATACTTGAGTATAGGGGCTGGGCAGCATGCCCACCGTCATTTCGCATAGAATGGAGTGTTGTAGTCATCCTGGAAAAAGGTTGATTGATGTCCCATGTTTGGTTGCGGCTATGGTAATGGGAACTGTCAGAGTCAAAGAACAATAGAATATCGTATCGTCTGTGCATAGCTATGGATGTATTTAAACTAATCTATTCTCACTATGCTAGCAGCGTTCACTTATACCCAGCAGCAACCCAGATACAGTACATCCTCAATTGCGATACCTAAAGTGAGTTCGTGAGTCCATATCAAGGCACAAAATTCTATTGTTTACCATAATACCGCTTTGCGTGACCTCCGCATTTTGCGCTGCAACTGTAACATTCCATACAAGAGTGCTTCGGCTGTTGGAGGACACCCTGGGACATATATATCAACTGGTACGATTCCTTAAAAACGAGATTTCATACAAATATCAAATCAGGAAAAAAAAGACCCACTGTCACAACCTCTAACAACGGAATACGAATAATGGTAGTATCCTCCACCATTCGCACAGGATCCCATAGAAATAACCCAACCTGTAGATTATTAATACAGAGCCAACTCTAGCAGTCATAACATACGAGGTTCGGGCATTTGGTCATAAACTTTCCTCAAAGCAGGCGCCATCTTATTTGTCAATGTCCCAGCAACAATCATGATGTCGCTCTGACGAGGGCTTGCTCTGAATACAACACCCAATCTATCTTGATCATACCGAGCCGCTGCCATATGCATCATTTCTACAGCACAGCATGCGAGGCCTGTAATGTTGGAGTTCAGATAATTGTCGGAAGAGTCGTTACTAACCTACCAAAGGTCATCGGCCACATGGAGCCCTGTCTAGCCCAGTTTGTGATCTTGTCTAGAGTGGACAATACATACTCTGTGTACAGAAGTACAAGTGTGCATAATACAAGACCGAAAATGAAGAACCATACCTGCCTTATTTTGAGGATGCTCAAGGCTTAGCTGATTTGAGTAGTGAGATAGAGATCCCATTGACTCCTGGGATAACGATGACGAGTCTGTCATTACTTGGGTCGACCGCCCAACGGTATGCGACTGACGGGAACCTAGAGTGATAGTAGAGGCAAAGAGTTTGGGGACATGTATGAACCAAAATCCAGTTCTCAACTGGTTTCTAAGAGCTATGAAACCATCATTAGGGTCATCCACAAAATGTAAGAACCACACAACATACCAGCAGGCAAAGGCATTGAGGTCGCTATTCTTGAAGTCGGGCAAAGCAGGCTTTCTCAGAGTTGAGCGAACAAGAAATTCAAACTCAGAATCATCATCTTGCTATGCCATGTTTCATCGAATTTCATCGACTACCGCTTAATAGCGTTTAATGCTAGACTATTATTCTCCTTCACTTTGTTGTATGCAAAAAAAAAAAAAAAAAGTGTGTATGAGAGTCAAACATGCCCTGAGATAGATATTGCTGTGTCGTGAGGTATTTCGACTCCGCTGGAAAAACTGAATAATTGTCATTCGCACACACAACTACTGTAGTTTTGAACAAATAAATTCAACTTTTCAGCTGGCCGAGAATTGTCCGGCATTTTCCGTCTTTCGGCCTGAGGGTGTGAATCCATACAGAGACCTCTGCTCATCAGTTTGTAGTCTTCTCCACATTTTCGACTTCTCGAAATTTGTGGATGTCTCAGCAACCATCTGCTACAAAACCTTCGTTGCAGGGGGTACGAATCAAAGCAAGAAAAGGTGTTGTCAAAGCGCAAGCCAGACACGAGCCTACAGGTGATTGCACACCTTTTCCTACAGTTTTGCCAGTCGACTGATTTCGTCTAGTCTTCAAGGACCAGCTGTACAGACACTTGGAGACTGTTAGAGAAGGCGATTTTGATTCATTTGCTACTAAGCTTGTCCAAGCAGGTTCTACGCTTGAGTTCCTTAAATACGCAGATGCTCTCTTTGAGATCATATTTGCCGGTGGGCTTCTGCAGCCTGGAGGCAGTTATCTGGAAGAAGGGCCAACATCGCCATTCACCATCATTAATGTCAAGTACCCAGTGCAAAATGAAGAGATAAAAAAGTACGTAGAGGTGCTTGCCAAACTGATCAGGAGGTCAGGAATGCTGCATTCCTGTATCTATACTTCAATTCATAAAGGTATAAAATAGATTTAAATATCTACAGAAGCCCCTGGAGGAATCTGCATTACCAACCCTGTTTCAATATATCCACCGATGGTCATCAGAGCAAAAAGAAAAGTTTGCCACAGCTGTCGGTTTGTTACTCTCTCAGGGTTTTGCAAATGCTTCCTGTTTGCAAAGTTTGATGAAGGATCACCTCGTCAAGAACGGTACGGCATTTTATCCATTTATACAAAAAATGATTTTCAGCCCTATCGACAGATCTCTCCGTGAATATTTTGACGATAGTGTTTCGCGCGTATCTCAATGAACAAAGTATGGATCATTTGTCTACGACGTTGAAACGTGGAGGGATAAAGGATTTACTTGCTTTCTTTCCACCGAATAAACGAGATGGGAGGGTGTTGGAAGATCATTTTAGGCGAGAGAATCTTTTACAAGTAGCAGAATGGTGGGCGAAGAAACAGTATGCCGTTGTAAAAGATGGTATCATCAAGGAACTTCAAGAGCTCTGTGAACGCGGGGAGTCTACAAACGCAGTGAGCGATTATTCAACGCAAACTTTCTCAACATTCATTGACATAACCAGATCATTGCAGCTATCAAGTCCCATCAGGAAGAATCGCCGATTCCAGAAACTGAATTGATACAATGTATCTGGCAGGGTGTGATGGCATCTGTTGACTGGAGTGCTCGTCCAGATCAGATAGAAGGTCTTGCTCTCCGAGAAGTGGGGGTAAGGAAGAAATTCTCAATATCTATCTCCGCTTGTGAATTAACAATCGTGTATATAGAAATATGCGGCCATTCTTGAATCATTCTGCACTGGTCCTAAAACTGAAGTTGCTCTGATAAATGTTGTACAGGTGTACTGTTATGAGGATACCAGGATTATAAAAACGTTTCCACAGATCCTCAAGGTCAACCTATAGTCATCTATGATAATATCACCACTCATTTGACGTATGAACAGGTCCTATATAACAAGGATTGCATATCTGATCAAGCGATAATTTATTGGTACCAGAAGGGCTCAAAGCCGCAGGGGCGTCAGCACTTTCTCAAGAATACAGAAGCATTAGTCAAGGTACGTTAATTATTCGAATCAAGCTTTTGATGCTCACTATCAAGGTAGTTTCTGCAGGAACACCAGGATAGTGAAGAATCTGGAGAAGAATAAACATTAACATGTTCATGAACCGTCTGTATTATTTTGTACACAACATGACACTTCTTGAAACCAGAGGGATAAGGCTAGATAATATATCATAGAATATTGTCACCAAGCTTCGGGCATTGGGGTGAAGTCTGTTGTCCAGCCATTTGTTCCATTCATTTGTAGAAAAATTCCATCTGATCCATTAACAGGAAGACCAAGGTCAGTCAAATTCTATCAAAACTGGTTAGCAAGGTACAAGGAAATATGGAGTTCTGAGAGACCTGTTCCTGCAGCCATATAGGTATTGCTGATGGACTGAAAATACCTCTACTATCAGCAGGCCAACATAATCCTAACTCTTCCGCAGTAATGGGTGGTGGTAGAGTGGGATCAGCATAGGTTGGAGAGACAATCATGCTCTCGGCAAATGACGTCGGAGCTAATGTAGGCACCGGCGTACCTATTCCACTTGCAAGACCGACCTTTCGCCGGAGATTTGCCAGCATCAATCGGAGGGTGAGGGCATAGCTTCACTCGGGCGTTTGAGAAGTTGATACGAATCAACTAGCAATGAGCATACTCACCGCTCAGCTGCTACATCAGAAAGAAGTTGTGCTAGTTGTTCTACTTGCGATGTAATGGTACCAAGATCCAGTTCAGTTGGGAAAAGGTTTGCCATCTTCAACAAAAACAGCCCAGAGAAGGCCGCTGTGACAAGACTGTCATGCACTGCGTAGCGCAAAGCAGCACTGTAGTTAAACGTTAGAAATCGGAAGACGAAATGATACTCAATATACCGATATTCAGACGAATTTAAAAATATATTGAGACAATTTGAAGCCGATTCCTTTGCTTGAAAGGCAAGCTCTCGTTGTTCAAATGGCATTTTATCCCATGCAACCCCTCGCAATGCCACGCACACTACCCATAGTTTGGCATAGTGTAATTCCCCTGCAAGAACTTTACGAAGGAATGAGTCCTGATCCATTGTCCTTCCTGAACACAATCAATAAATCAGAACTAGGTGGTTCGAATCTTTGTGCTCACGATGGAGTTCATCACACTCAGCCCACCATTTCTCGAGAGCAAGGTTAGCCCGTCGAATAAAGGCAACAGTATCATGGGTGACTTGGCCATTCAAGGGGGTTAATGTTTCGTAGATTTGTGCTGCAGGTCACGGTTATATGGCATCAAACATAAGGGCAAATAACGCACTTTTCCGAGCAATGAGTTCAACCAGAGCAACAAGCCGAACATCCGTGGGTGATGACATTGGGTGATTAAGCAACAGACGACAATGACGTATGGAACTTTCATCCCGCAATACGATCGGACGACCAGTACCCAAACTCATCCTGAAGTTGTTGAGCTAAGAAGGTAAATAAATGGTCTACAACATACTGGTGATCAAACCAATATAAACACAACCAGATACGAGCAGAAATAACTATTGAAGTAAGGAGACTAGTTAGAAGTTGTTATCGTGAAAGACTCAAACACACCGAGATCACGTTCTTCCTCCTGGGACCGTTGCTTACCAGTGTCGTCAGCAAGTTTTTCTAATGCACGGTGTAAGCCAAGATCTAGGGCCATGCGCATAGCATGACCACTCGGAAGCCACCCATTTGTGCTCCAGGCCGCTAATAACAGCATACCTATCGAACAGGTGAGCCAGCCATTGAAGAAACAGAAAGGAGGATACCTTGTACGGCTTCTTTACGAACAACAGGCCCAAAAAGGGAAGAACGAGCAATTCCTTGAGCTTCCTCCAAACACTTATAAAAGGTAGAGCTCAAGGGTCCGTTTCCACTACGGATTTTACTTGCAACAGCTAATATTGCATCAAACGTCCAGGGCGTTCTTTCCATGAGGCCCTCGTAGGAATCATATGCTGGGTCAAATATGGGAATAAATAAGTGGCAACCAGCGAAAAATCTACCGATAAGGATAAGCGCATTGGTAGTATTTTACCAAGGACACACACATGTTAAATAGTTCTCTGGCCTCGGAGTCTGAGACAAGTCCCTAGAGACAGATAAGGAACCGTACGAAAATAATAAGAATTATTGAACACCTTTTCGACAACATGAGGGAAAGCATTGCGTGGTATAGGTTCTGCTTTCTTCCGTTTTTTGACTCTAACATTAAGTTCATAACGTGCTTTTCTGACACTGACAGTGAATTTGCATAAGTACCTAGGTGGTTCATTGGATGGCACTGCAGCAGCTTCTGCTGCTGCATTGGCTAGGCCCTGAAGAGCCTCAATGGGGGCATTGAGGGCGGATCGCGGGAGTGCGTCCTCTGACTCGTCCTCGGAAGATGGTGCTGTACTCGGTACAATGCCATATGTTGCATATTTGTGTGGCTAGTGGAAGAGTGTTAATGTAAGGCTGACGGACTTTTAATACATACTGGCGGCGCAAATCCGGGGAGAGGGGGAAATGACTTTCTTTCATTTGGATTGCTTGAGTCATAACCATTACGAGGAGTTGTCGTAAGACTAAGACTATCGCGCTGAATACCGGGACCAACATTTGTCGAGTAAAGGATTGGATGTTGGGATAAGGTAGCATTTGTTTGTAATGTTGTAAGAATTCTATCCAGTGATGTTTGCATTCCAATCATCTGGCTTTGCATCACCTATATTCACTTAGTATAAACCTGAAGGAACCATGTGAAAGAGATGTACCAGATACTGTCCCTCGAGACGTGATAGGCGTCTGCAGAAAAGATTGGAGGGTAATACTGTATATCAGGGAAGGGCTTACTCGACGCTTGCATTCGACATAGCTTGAACATTTTTCTTTTCTGGCTTCTCAAAGATACAAGGCGTACCACTAAGTTGACAGCGCCGACAGGGGGCCTAGATGGCGAAAGGCGCCGGGCCGGACGGAAAGCGGACCAGTGAGCCAAGCGGTACGGTAGAAGCGGCAAGAGACACAAACCTCCCCCTCACATCGGTTTTTTCCTTTTCGACAGGCGGTGCAGGCCCGCGCTCCCCTCTTGGGTATATGAACTTGGGGTTGAGAGTGAAGCTGGGCCGGTGATTCCGCAGATAGATTAGAGGACATGTCTGCGCCACTAGTTCGACGCCGCTTGGAAGGAATTTCGGAGCTGTTGGACACGGATGCTGATGGGCTGTGAGACATTGAGGTAGCTGGTGTAGTCTTTGCAATACTTTGAACCGAAGAAGGCGTAGAAGCAACACTGGTTGCCCTAAAGATGCCGGCTTGTTGAACCCGTCAAGTTGGCCGCGTGTCACAAACTGTCACACTCATCACTTGACTACCATGCTCACCAACTTTTCTCCGCTGTTTTCTCATCAGCGCCATACTTAAACTGCATACTGTATATATACTTCATCTCAAAGAAGCCTTCATTCCCTTCTCTCAAAAAATCTCCTCATAATTTTCTTCAATTCCCAGGTATCTCCGGACTTCATCTGCGTCCAGCCCGGCGTTTTGCCTTGTAAAGAATGTCAGTAGCATGCCATAATTGTCTATCACTGTCAATAAAATTGATTAATGATAATATTTCAACATGGCCTAACCTGTCCATCGCAATACTGCCTCTCTGGCCAGAAAAGCTGCCCGCTTGAGCGCTGCGAACTTTGTGGGATCCTGCTCTTTGTATACTGCGAGCTTGTCCTCAAAATCGTACAGCTCCTCTCTGAGATCAGCTAGTTTTTGCAATGATTGGTTACGTAGTTCCTTCTAAACGTTTAGAATGTGATCGAGTTTGGAGATAGTTACTCACAGATTCAGTTCGTGCAGAGCTCTCCTCCTCAATTGTTGTTTGCAACTCAAAAAGTTGCTGCCGGTGACGGTTTTGTATTTCAGTCAGAGAAGCTATTTGCATTTGTGCCTTTGATAATATATGTAAACCATGTTTGGGCCTAGCAAGAACAGATAACCTTGACGCCCTGTTGGGATGGGAAACTCCAGAAGACTGTCAAGAATATCTAGATCACGCATATAATCAGGGTGGCTGAGACCACATACAATTTGAAGACCCAATCTTATCAGTTTGTACAAATCCGTCATCAACCAAGGATTGAAGGACTTCTTTTATTGACTGAGAGACTGGTAAAGGGAATCTGGAGAGTACAACCAATACTGCGAGGTGGAAAATACCTATTCCTTTCATCTTGGGACCCAGTCTTTCAAGTTCCTTGAGCTAAAACAGGAGTAATAGACCTTTATGGTCCATGTGTAGATGAAAATGGAAAATACTTGATAAAAGTCCTTCTATATAAACATTGAGGATTCCTGGGGAAATACGAAATGGTAGAGTACTCACGGTTTCGTAGAAAATCTCCAACAATTTGGACCTTTTATCTTCAAAGGATAAGCCTTTTGGTGCCTGTTCTGTAATTCACGCCGTGCTGATGTAGATAGGAAATTATTTGGCCCACCATTTTGAAGAATTCGGGTACTGTATGTGAGAAAGTAAGTGGGAGTATTCTCATGCCCAGACATCCGGCTTTATCCGGGTGCAGTTCGTCTTCAAATGGCTATCAAGAAGGCAGCAGACTCAACTCTCTATCATTTAAGCCCCAAGGGATTTTGGAAGAAATTTCGTCAGTGATTTAGTTATTCATCTACTTTCGTGTTTGTTTCTTCATGTCGAATTCAGGTGAGGCTGTTTCAGCCAATCCTGAAGTTTCTTCAGGTTTGCCTGTAGCTGGCATAAACAGATATCCTCCACCTGCTTCACGTCCAGAGAGATACTCCACCCCTGCTACCAAAGGTATGTACATTTTTGGGTGAAGGCAGCTACGCTTGCTCAATCTCAGCTTATAGCGTCTGATCCCGCCCAAAATCCCTACTGGAAGCGTGATGTCCGTCGTGTATATCCTCAACTATCTGTTGTCGCCCAGTCAGACTTATCTACCCTGTTAATTCAACATTCCAAATCCCAAATGTACGAATGTAAACTATTACTGTTACTTTATGACTAAGTTCTGGCAGGATATCAGCTACTGGCAACAAAGAGATCTCCGTTGAACAGGTTTCGGATCAATCTTTGGACTTGACGAGAGCTATCTCCAACCTCTCTGAAGGTGCTAGGTTCTACACTGAGTCAAAGCTACCACCCATGTTGCCCATTGCTTATAGACGCTGGATGCCCCAACTATCTCCTCCAGCCCCACATGACCATTTCAGTTACTTCCCTATGCTATTATACCGATAGTAGTCAATGATTTGTTGTAACTATGAGTCTTTATACAGTTTGATATTCCTCTATTTGTGCCAATCCCAGTCAAGCAGAGATAAACACAACATGTTCAACCTCCCACCAACTGCCAAACCTGGTTCTTCTACTGAAGTCCAAGCTGCGGTATTTGCAAACGATCCACGGTAGACTGCTGTATACTAAACTTTATCCTGGAAACTTACGAGAGTCCTACAGTGTCTATCTATCAAAAACCACCAACACATGGCGATACGAAACTGAAGATGGAGTTGAAATGGAATATGATGCTTCCAAAGGCAGCTGGGTGGCCATAGTATGTGAAGGTTGGTCTCAGTAGAGAACTTGGAAGATTAATTCGAGTCTAGCTCGATGAAGACCTTATGAAGCAACAGCAAGCTGCTTATTCCGTTGCTGGGGTTGACGAAGACGTACTATCTTTCTTCGGATGTAAACTCTGGTTTACTTATGGACATACAGATGCCAGCTGCACCTGTTCTTAAACGCGAGAATAAGAAGCGAAAGCATCCCGAAGAGTATTCGGTCCCAGGCTCTTCAATTAAGAAAGGAAAGAACCCGCAAGATACTTCCTCAACAGAAAGGAAGGCCAAGAATACTGCTGTTTTTGTATCTGGTCTACCTCTTGATACGGAACTAGAAGAATTAGTAGAGCGATTTTCAAAGTGTGGTGTGATTGAAGAAGATGATGAAGGGGAACCCAAAATCAAAATGTATGCCAAGGAAGATGGCTCATTCAGTGGAGACGCCCTCGTGGTATATTTCAAGGAGGAGTCGGTGGTACTGGCTCTAAATATCTTGGACGATGCCGAGTTGAGACTCGGCGATTCGAATTCTGTCATGCACTTGCAAAAGGCCGACTTCACACACAAACACGCTGTCAGCGGTCGTGAGGAGGTGCGAAAAACCGTTGACAAAAGAAAGGCAACGAAACGTATTGGAAAAATGCAGAAGTCGGTGCTTTTTGTGGTTTGTTTCAATCAGCCCGTTTAACGAGGAACTACAGAAAACTTCAAGACTGGGATGATGCAGATGGGTTTGGTCCTATGACGAACACAGAAGACGACGCGCATGCTGGTAATAAAAACAGTCGTGTCGTTGTTTTGAAGTATATGTTCACCCTCGAAGAACTCGAAGAGGATGCATCGTTACTGATAGACTTGAAGGAAGATGTTAGAGAAGAGTGCTCCACGCTCGGAGAGGTTACAAATGTTGTCTTATACGACGTGCGTCAACTTTTTCAGTAAAACTTGTTTCATCTTGCTAAACTAGTTATAGAAAGAACCTGAGGGTATAATAACAGTTAAATTCCGAGATCCTTTATGTGCCCAGGCCTGTGTTCTGGTCCGTTTCCTTACTGGTTTTTTCTTTCTTTTCATTACTCAAATTTGATCTGAGACAGAAGATGAACGGACGATACTTTGCGGGTCGGCGTATTAAAGCATTCCTCTTTTCTGGAAAGCATAGATTTAAGCGAAGTGGTGTAGGAGATGAAACAGAAGTTACTAATGAAGAGGCTGAGAGAAAGAGGCTGGATGATTTTGCAAATTGGCTTATGTCTGAGGGTAATTGAGACACTGTCTGTTCTGTAGTTTGCAGTAGCAAGCTAACATCATTTATTGGTATTGAGTAAGTATTAAAGGTGCAATGAGATACACAATCTGCAAGCGAGAACATATGGATAGGACAGATACTACCAGCAGGAAAAGAATGGCTTTTTGTTCATCATCTCCAAACGCTTCATCCTCATTAGACCTGTTCAAATATCCTGGAAAGAATCGGAGAGAAACTCACTTCCATAATTACTCTATGCTTGGATCCTTCATGTGAGTTAATCCAGTCTAAATCTCTTCCCCTATCGACACTGTCATAATTAGTAAGAGGTTCACCGCGACCTTCCAGGAGAGGCGTAGACCTTGAAAGAGCAATCAAATCCTCTTCCAGGATAGAGCTTGCAGATGATGAAACTTCTTGGACGGTAACTAAGGGGCTCGTAGGTGGGGAGAAGGGCGATGTAAGGACTCCTGGAGGGGTTACAGGTGCCACCGTAGGAAGAGGTTTAGCTGATGAAGCTTCAGCAACGTCGACCTCTTCATGACTCCCTATGCTTAGTCTCTGTAAACTAGCTTCTACGGCATCCAGACGCTCCAAATGTTCGAGGACAGTTACTCCCGTGGTCCCTGGGTGCACTCTCTGGAACTTTGCAGCGAAAGGAATGGGCCTTGGAAGACCTGAAGCATCCATGGACATACGACGAATTGGGGGTGGAAATTCACTACTTGAATGACTACGTGTGCGCCTTTGTGTTGGCACAGTACTTGTTGAAATTCTAGGTGATGCCGAAAGATCAGGCGCAGCATCCTCTGCGACTTCGATCTCATCATCCCATACAAGGACTTTTTGCCTTCGTGTCAACTCTAGGGGACCTTATACCGCTGAATATATATAATGATAACATGAAACATGGCCCTGATTCATACCTTCATCCTAAGACGTATTTCGCATCAGTGTACCGCTCATATATTGCCAATTAAGCCCTCACCGCATGCTTCAAAGACTGTATAACGTTATATGCCTGACCTAAGGACACTATGAGTAAAGGGCTCGATTCAAAATTAAACATTCATGCAATACCCTTGATAACAGAAAGTTGTCTCTGAAACAATAATCAATAAACGATACAAAACCAGCAGATTTACATACCTTGAACATTTTGGGGTGGAAATCCGGATCAATCGCAAATAATTTTTCCAGTTGGAATGAGGTTTCTTCCCACCATAATTTTGAAGCCAACCGGGGTAGAAAATGATTACGAGTCGTTTCACTGAACGGCCGCCCGATAAGACTGACTGGTAAGAAAAGCCAGCCATATGTGTATGAACGCCAACCTTGCGGATGTTCGTGAGGAAAAGAAAGCGAATTATCAATGGCAGCAATGTGAATATGAGGGCGTTTCTTATAGCTGTCATCCCTTTGGGAATCCTGGTGTTGGAGTATAGAAGTATGTGTACCAGGCGTGTCGGAGGTGTATGCATGTGCAGTGGAAGGGATAGAAATCTTATTCAACTCAGTCACGCCTGGGACTTGGAGTCGCACAGAATGTGTGGGCGCTACGTCAACTAAAGCCTTCTCATGGTCACCTTCGCAATATTTGATCATGTAGTTGTCAGCTCCACGATCAGTATTGAGCATCAGATAATCTTCATAAAGTGAATCAACAGTGTGAGTCTGGAAGAGAAATTTTACCTAGGATCACTAACCTAGGGTTGTGTTCAAGACAGAAAGATTCAGAAGGGACTGAACACTCACTTCTCCAATTCTTCTCTGAAATCTTGCTGGAGACCGAGGCTCCAATAGAATGGCTGCTGAGAGTCCTCTGTAGCATCAAAAAGGACACGTTCGTCATCGTACTCCGATTCGTCATACAGTTCATCAGTATCCCCAGTTTTACCACAAATGATCTTGAGAGTATTAAGAAATCGCTTAGAGAAGTTACCTTGTCTATGAGTGGAATCGTCGAACGTATCGGAGATAGATCGACCAGGCCAAGGATGTTTGCGCAAAAATTCAGATGCATCTAGCGGCGGTTAGTTGAGACAAAGTGATAGTTGGAATCCAAGAGGCTGAAAACCTTGATATCCGTGCAAAAAGTACTGCATACTCCCAATCTTTTCTGGCAACAATTTTCCTTTTTTCGCTGCGTTTCTGTCCAACCAGTCATAAAAAAAAACCTGAGAACAATAACTTTTACTAGGTTATTGAACGATCTCTTGGTAATTGCTTACGGGACTTGACAGGGACACTAGTTGAGTCTTTGGAACAATATGGAGGTTGAGTCGTTCATCAAGTAACGATGCCGCAGCTTCAGAAATATAACTTTACGCTGATTAGAATCAACAAAGGAAGGATACAGTAAACATCTACCTGAGATTGGGTATCAAACAAGCCCTACCAAAAGGGATGATCCAACGAAACTGCCGATGTAACCATTTCGTGGTCTGGATATCAGAAATAAATATATTCAAGACGAAACAAAGGAGTGTTGCGAACTTTCGGATTTAATCTGCCATAGGGTTCCTCATCCTTAGGCTTAAAGACGCTGAACATTTCTCAACAAGTGTGACAAGAGCGCAGTTGTTTTACTTACGCAACAGTCTGCACGCGCCCGGTTTCACACTTGGCTCGCGCGAAGTAGGAGCCCGAAGAACCTTTTACAATCATTTTGGGGTGAATACCCTCCGCTATAGCACTTTTCACGGACTCAATCAAACTGTTTAAGAAGTTATATATGAATATATACAAAGGTAGGTATGGACTCACGCATCGTATTCTGCCTGCGACATGGGTGGCTTGTGATCTAAGGTCTTAGCCTTGGAAATTTTAGTAGGCGCGATACACATTCCTGACTGCTTACTGGTCGAATATAGCTGTGGGGTAGTTCAACCGCGGACTGGAGAACGCTATGCCATATCTGCTTTCGGGTATGCTCAGCAACCGTCTTTTTTCTCTTCACTTTCTGTGCAATTGATTCTGTCCAACTGTAACATAATCAATGGTTGTGAATAACCAAATATATGGGTATGATACCGCTTGAATGCATTGTCGAGCTTCTTGAGGTCAATGCTTCCTGGCCGTGTAGAAGCCTTCCTACGTTTCCTAGAGAGAATATCCCTTGAATTAGGATCAGCTATGTCTGCATCTTCTGTTGACTGGGTTAACGGTTGGTAGGCAGCGGAGCTTGACATCAAATGCTGAGACAAGGATAGAGTTCAAGGAAGGGTCAACAACAAACGGAACGTGCAACGAAGGAGTGGCTGTGCACCACGCAAGCATGATGACTTCATATGGAAGGTTGACCCCCCTCGAAATATTGATTTCAAGGCAACAAGATCCTGGGATGCTCCACACCCTTCAGTACATGAAAAGATAACTTATCCTTCTGAAGTACCCCTTGTTTTGTTCTTTTCACAAAAAAAATTCAGACAGGAGGGACAATGCAAAAATGTGGATATTACCCCTATTGGGTATTTCACTTCTAAATGAGGAAGGAACGCCACAGTTTGCATTCACGCCTGCCAGTGGCCCGCCAACTGGCATTTTACATGGACATCCCTTGTGTTTCCCCTCTACCTTCATCCTCCTCACGTCTTATATATTGGGCTGCTAGTGGACCTTTTCTTTAAACAGAAAACTGTAACTCTCTTCTCAATCATGTCCCCTACAGCTCCGAGCCCTCTTCCCTCCCAGTCCACCCAGGCTTCACTGGCAGTGGCTTCCGCGACAATTACTTATGGGCGACATCAAAACACCAAAACATCTTCAGATGTGATGGATACTCCTTGCTACTTGGTCGGAATGCCACACCGTTTCCAATCTGATTACAATTCCTATCACCGTCATAAACCATTTTCTGTGGGTTGCCCGCCCACAATTAGCCGGGACCCACTACATCTCACGATATCGGAGACGATTCAAAAGCATCTCAGTGTCAAAAAAGAAAGAACAAGCTTCTTAGCTGGCAGCAGATATCTAGACTCTCTTATACATACTAGCTTAGGAGACAATCTGCGGGATAATCAAGGCGATCAACTATGGACAGTCCTCACCCACAAATCACAAAAAATATATGATTTGTATGCTCAAACATATTCAACCTACTTCCCGGCGGACCATCTCCTCGATGCACATTTTGTACATCACTATCAACTAAAAGGTGAACTCGGCTCTGGCGGGTATGGATTTGTAATGGCAGCTTATCACCGTATGAGTGGCTGCGAAGTCGCTGTGAAATTCATTATCAAATCTAAAGTACCTGAACACGCATGGACGGAAGATGAGATATTCGGCCGTCTACCAGTGGAAGTAATTATTTTACGCAATATTGAACACGAAAACATTGTCAAGTTTATTGACCTATTTGAAGATTCCCTGTACTTATATCTGGTATCATTTATGAATTCATGCAATATCACCGTTTAACAAATAACCCCGTTTAGGTGCAAGAGCTACATGGCACACCATGGACACGTTTAGGGCAGTTGCCACGCTGCTCCCCAAACCCTACATCTCCTACACCGTCGCTCTCTTCCTCGCCGTCTGATGCATCTTTTCCCCAGATCGGACCACTTACACCTACAGCCTCCTCAGGGGCGCAGTTCCAAGAACAACTGTCATGCCAGCCCAGCCCAGACTTAAACATTCCAAAAATATTACGCACTCTCACCAGTTTATATGAGCACCGTCCCGATATCCATCGTCATGCTTCGCATGACCTGTTTGAATGTATAGAGCAGACTGACCATAAATGCTTGACAGAAGATCAAGCCAGGCACGTTTTTTCTCAAGTAGTAGAGGCGGTTCATTACCTCGACATGCAAGGAATCTTTCATCGGGATATAAAGGATGAAAACATACTAGTAGACACAAATTTCAAGGTAATTTGTCTTGTACTTACGCGCTCACCTAGCTGATATCGGACAGATCAAGTTGATCGATTTTGGTAGTGCCATTGTGACCGACCCTGGCCGTCCTCGCCCTTTCTACCAGCAATTTTTCGGCACTGCTGCATATGCAGCCTCCGAGATTCTTCGGCAAGAGAAGTATCAAGCCCCACCTGCTGAGATATGGACACTAGGTGTACTCCTTTCTTATTTACTGACTGGCACATCCCCTTTTGCAACAGTTAAGGATGCTGCAGATGGAACACTTACACTGATGAACAGTTCAGAATGTGGGGTGACAACAACAGCAATAGAACTGTTACAACGTTGCTTGGACCCAAATCCACGGACAAGAGCGACAATAGAGGAAGTTAAAGCCCATCCCTGGCTTTCCAAGTCGTCTTAGGATTCAACTATATAACCCTCCATACTAGATTTCCTGCACTTGTGGATTTGTACCAATATCAAAAATCGAAGACAAGCATAGAACATATTTCATCACAGAGTTATTAGCCTATCAGTAGGGATAAACAGCACCAGCAACTAACAATTAAATATGATTTGTCGTGGAGGGTTGTTATTATACAGAAATATTACAATACGTATGCGAAGATACATGTTAACCCAACCCAATGCTGGCGTTCGGGTCACAACCTACGATACCGTAGACATGAAACGAACAATGAGAACTGTAACATTGTCCATTGTATGATGAGCCAGGGCGTGTTTCAATAAGATTTCACTTGCTTCCTGGGCATCAACAACGTCTCGTACTAAATCGATTGCACTTTGGTCGCTGATAACATCCCATAACTTGGAGCGGTTGCGTAAATACGGGCATTACAATATGAAAAGGTACCTACCCCATCACATGCCAGAATTAAGAATTCATCTTCGTCATGTAGTTGTGTCTCGGTGGTATACGGGGCTCCAACCACAAATTCCTTCATCGATGGATCTCCTAGGCTTCTTGTTACAGCGAGAACACCATTAACTCTTCCGCTCATAACGAATCCACCAGCATCTGTGATTCTCTTTGCTTCTTGTTTGTCTGACCCTTTATGGTCATATGTCAATCGCACAGCCTTTCCAGCGCGACAAAGCACAGCTCTAGCATCACCCGCGTTTGCGCTGTAAAGTATTCTCTTTGCGCTAGCAGGGGGGATAATGGCTGTGACGCCAGTTATTGGATTACGACTGTTAGGAGATGGTTGGTTTTGGTGCATGAATTGTTCTGGAATGTCACTAAGGGATTTCCTCGAACTCTCATCAGATTGAGAGTCATCCTTGCGTATAAGCGCTGATCTATCAATTTCCTGCATGCTAACAGGGTTTTCAAATATATGTGAATGAACATGCGACGAGCGGTCATCTTGAGATGATGGAATACGAGCCAGGAATGACTGACACCCTTCTTCGTCTTCAATCCGAAGAAATGCAGTAACTGCAGTGCACCCAGAATGGATCTTCCCATCCGAGTCGGCACTGATTCGCGAGAGATGCTCGTCTACTTTGTGGAATGTCTCATTGAAAACATCGGGAATAGAGGTTGCGGGGGAAGCATGCAAACAAGACAGGAGATACTAATTGTCTGTTCAAAAAGAGTACCACCTGATCTGCAATTTACTTGCCTCGTGAAAGTGTGATCCACACCATTCAGCGGCATGCTTTCCTGCGTGGCCGTCAAATACAGCAAAGAAGCCCTGGCCACGAACGGAATCAAAATCGACGACGAAGGAATGAGCATCTTCCATTGTCCTTCGACTGCCCCTATCCTCAGATATTCCGACTCTGAATGTTGGGTGATTTAATGATTGCCTGTTCAGAACCTCAATATGAGAGTGATTTTCAGTCGAGGTATAGAGAAAATGAACTGATAGCATACTCCGTAAGTCTCTAATTCAGCCGATGTCAGTGACTTCGAGCGGGCATTTGGAGAATGACCAGTTTCTGAGGACATTTGCGAGTGGAAAGGATACTGTAGATCCACCAACGGTGTAGGAGGCGAATATGGTGTAGATACAAATACGGTAATATAGTCACTGAGTTCGTAACGTCACAGTGTTATAGATACGTCATTGCATCCCTTTCCTCATATTTTCGTATTGACTTGCTTCATATCCAAGCCAGTTCTCCTTCCTTTCTAACCCTCCCATCGCCTCCTTTACGACTTGAACGAGGCTCCGTCCAGGTTTCTCATCTTTCTCGGGTCCATCTTCCATATCTCGTATGATTGAAGCTTTATCCCCACTAAGCTCCCAGAACATGCTACCCCCAAGACCTTCACGTTGAATATATAGACCTTTGCTCTTACCCACTTCTTCGTCGTCAAAGCTGATCATTTCCTTTTTCCGGTAGTCATATGTCCAGCTTGCCACTACCTTTTCATCATGAAATTTATATGACTCTGGTAATGGCAGAGCACGATAATCATAAACACCAGCTTCCCAGCTTCCTTGTCCAATGCCCGAAAATATAGAGCCAGGACCGTTTGTATTCATGAAAGACCTTCCATATAATGGAATGCCCAGAACAAGCTTTGAGCGGGGCACCCCTTGAGCAATATACCATTCAACAGCTTGGGAAGCACTTAAGGGTTCCCCAAATAAATTTGCTTGGTGATTGGAGACCGAATCCCATGATCCAGCTCATACCTCCATTAGTTTTATATGAACAAAAAAGTGTCTGCAGCACTCTCACAGAAATCATATGCCATCAAGTTCCAAAAGTCGAGGCAACTATCCATTTCTGCAACATGTAACTTCTTGTAATTATTAGGTCCACAGGGCGCGGCAATCTATATCCTGTGGTTCAGTAAGAGTGCAAGTTCCGCAGCTTTTGTGAACAAACTGTTAAGAGAAACTTGTATTTTGTGTCCTTTAGTTTCGCATGCCGGTCCAGACCAGATCTTAACTCCTTTAGCAGATCAACATACCCTCTTGCCTGGGCATCATTTTGAGGGTATTCATAATCCACGTCGAGTCCGTCTAACCCATAATCCTCAAGCATTCCAATGGAGGATTCAACGAATTTGAGCCTGAGGGTGGAATTGACCACAACCGGATGGAAATGAGATGAGTACGTCCATCCGCCAATACTCAGCAACACCTTCAGATTTCTATGTTGTCTTTTCAAGTTGTAAATGGCCTTGAAGTTGCCGTACAGATTGTTACCAATTTCATCCCATGAGTCACCTGGATAGTGAATATCTTTGTCGGCCCATGGGTCCGACAGAAATACCTCGCCAGAGTGTGCCCGAACATCTGCGAATGCATATAGTATATGGCTGTTAAGAGTAAGGATAGTAAGATGCACATATGAGGACCTGCATACGTCAAATCATCCACAGGTATTAACGAAGGCGGATACTTCCGTCCATAGATCCCCCTAATTACAGCTGAGCATGAAGTAAAAAGCCAACGGACTTTGATTACCAATTCACAAAGCTATATTTGAAGTAAATGCTGCTGTTCACCGAGGACTGGATGAACTCACTATCCTACACTTTTCTTTCCCCTTTGCATTGTTATGTTGGGTGACTGGTCGCCTGTCTGAGACAATGGTGGTAGACTTTGTGGCTCAGAGAAGGAAAATTGTCGTAAATTTAACAAAACGAGGGAGATTAGAGAGACAGTGGCAAGAAAAAGAGCAGGCTTGTAATGACAGACGTTTGATACTGCTTTAGTGGATTGAGAATGAACTACGCCAGTTGAGATAGTTTCGTCAGTTGAAACAGGTTCATAAGGCGGTGGGTTCATAGGGGAAGCTGTAGGGGAGATCCAAAAGAGGCAGTGACTGAGAATTCATGTCTATAATTAACCTACTAGTAAGACGTAAAGGATTACAACTACAAAACAAAGATGTTCTTGTAAGATACTACCATGCAAATTCTTCACAAGAGACGAGTGATAACTCCAAGGCCCTGGGGAGTGGCCATTAGTAAGGTCTCTACCAATGAAAGTATTTGAGTTCACTTTGGTTTTCCCTTCACGGAATAACAGCTTCATTCCTTCCTTGATGAACTCTGGATGTGATATAAACTCAAACTGAACTGTTGCTCTATCTCCGGTGCGAAGTACTCCTTGAGGGTGATCCATGCCAACAATTCTCACTGTTTGTCGTACAGCCTGTAAAGTATTTGAGTACGTCTCATTGGTTTGGATAGCTTCTGCTCCTTACACCACAATGGAGCATTGCCTGGTTCGGATGATATCGTTAGGCACATATACAAACCTTAATAAAGCCTCTCACTTGATAATTTTTCTGCAAAGTAGTATTATGGCTGGCAATATCAGCCTTAGGTCACAACTTCCAACCGGACCACATACTATAACACAAGTACCTGACCTTCGAACCGCCGAACAGCTTCATCTATGTTAGCCACACACAAAACTTTGCAGAGGAATACCAACCTCGTGGAGGCGTTTCAGTTTTATGCACCAGAACCATCCCCTTGCGCACTGTTTCACGCCGGATCCATTTAAGTGCAAGAGAAACACATTGCCCAGCTTCCGCTATAGTAACAGTTGCCCTGAAGTTATTTATTTAGTACACACTCAGGAGGCAGACGAACAATTAGGTAGGATGTTATACATACCTTTTCCGTTGCATGCTTCTGATGACCGTACTATGATAATTCCCACTTGAATCCGGACCAATGAGAATAGCATCACCCGTTTTAATCCTCCCACTGTTCAGGATCCCATTGACAACAGTGCCTACATATGGCACGGACCAAACCTCCGTGACTGAATACTGCGAGAGACTTCGTTTAGAACTTCGGCAAAGGATTGTGTGCACTCTACCTCTAGTGGTTGGTTTATAGAGAACTTATCAACATCGGCTTCACTAGGTGGTAGTAGGTTCAAGAATGTTCGTAACTTAAAGATATATGTTAGACACCATGACGAAAATAGACAAACAACTTCATACAAAACCAAGTCCTTCTCCAGTAACATTGGAGATGAGAAAGATGGGACATAACCTATCCACTGCGCTTCAGCAAACATTTCCAGAAAAATGAGTAGGATAACCTTTCGAAGGCAAAGCATGTAGCAATCTCAACTGCGACTTCCTGGGACTTAACAAAAACTGGTATCTTGCTGCATACTTTTTGAGTTGATTATCAATAGGGTAAAAGAAACAAACCGGCATCCAGGACTCTTCAGAATTTTTATTACCTCTTCAATTTTCTTCTCCATGACAGCTCTTGGGGTCATATCGACCTTTGTTTGGCTCATCAGAATCTACAGCTCTTGCTATCAAAGAGAACAAACCTTGGTGATGCAGACTACAACAGGCACATTCAAGGCAAGCGAGATAGCCAAATGCTCTTTGGACATCCCTATGATTCCAGCATTGGCTCCGACCATCAAAATAACGCAAGATGGTGCACTGGAAGTCAATCCATAGAGTGTTGTCTTCAAGTATCGTTCGTGTCCAGCAAGGTCTGCAACAAGATTAAAAGATATTTGAGATACGAGAAGAGTATTTACCGATAAATGATACAATCTTTGCGGCCTTCGTTGAAATCTCTTCCCAGGATAACTTTTCACGACGAACAGTGTCGGCATCCGCTGTGGACGATATATTAGGCAGTATTGGTTTTCCGTCAGCATCGAAACCGAGGATCTGGAGATAGACAGGATATAATCAGCAGCTTCTTGTACTTGGCACGATGGCTAACCTCCATACCAACACTTGAAGTACGGCCAGTTTCTAATTCATGCTTGTGTCTGAATAACCAGACACGAGCCTTTCCTCTGCCATCATCAAGGGCTCCTGGAGTACGGTTATAGTGAGGAAATTTCTTGGAGGAAAACCGAAATTACCTCGAGTAAGCACACCAAGAGTCGTCGATTTCCCGCTATCTACGTTGCCAACAACGGCACATCGAACTTCTGGAGTGCTAGAGACAGATATAGGAGGTAGTCGCAAGAGGATTGCAGAGCGTGGATGATGGCCTCGAGACTCATGAAGGATTGAAGCCTACAGACGAAATGGCATATAAGGTATGGAAAAATCATTGAGGGAATGAACTGACACTACCACCAATTTCCTCTACCACTTTCGTCAAATTCATTCGGATCTTCTCAATCGACGCTTCGTTGCGTACTATACCCAACCAGCCCGTGGGTTCATTGGATGGTCCATCCTTAGAGAACAAAAGGGTGTGTTGTGGTTGTTGACCAATATGAAAAATATGCTCTCCCTGACAATGTGTCAATAGAGATGATACCATCCCCTTAGCGATATCATAATTTCGCCCTTCATCTGACAATAAATGATCCTGAAAAGATGAAGAAAGTTTGAGAAGAGAGAAAAAATAAATACCTGGATTTGTTCTTCTAGGTCTCCTAGCTTGACATTGGGGTGAGTTTTAGTATCAACGACGGCTTCTCCTTTTTGTCTGGTACGCTCGCGATGATGAATCTCGTCCATCTCATTCTGAAATTTACGCAATGTAGTCATGATGAAGGAATTAGAGATGATTAGAGGTTTAGATGGGGCTTATATGATATAACATGCTGAATACCGAGTCAAGAGACACGACAAGTCATATTGGATCACACGCTGTCCAAATCGAGTAATAGGGTTACGCCAACAAAGAAAGTTCCTACGCCTAGCTCTTCTCATGGCAGCTCGCGTTCTAACTGGCACAGTCCCTGGCTTATTGGATCCAACTCAGCCTCTTCGTCTCCTCCGTCATCCCACGTCCACTCTACTCTTTGCTGCGTTTGATCCTCTTACTGCCACCGTACAGCGCGATTTACCTGATATTCACAAACGCTCTTTGGACAAAGAACTCTATCGTCCTAAACGCGTTGTCGTAGAGATAGCACTGAATGGTGGAAGATACTGGCGTTTTGTACCAAATGCACGCCGGGAAGAAGGCGTTGTCGATGAAGGATCATGGCCCAGGGATGTTGATATATGCGGGTGAGTCGGTGAGTCCTGTATCTTTCTTATGCTTGCCGTCTAACCAGTCATTACTACTCAACTCAACTTAGCGAAATCTATAATTGCACTCAGGATCAATGGGATATTCATAAACTGGATCCCCAATATGACTGCTGCGTTTGGAACAGCCCCCAACTCTCTACCATAAGGCGTTCCACGTTCCCCAGAAGTACTGTGGATAGCGCTTCCAAAAAGAGACCTGCTGATACACAATCTCCTGAAAGGTCTTCAAGTCATATGTCAAAAAGGAGGAAAAGAGCCTTTATTCATTCGAAAATTAGTGAATATGATTGTGACTCCATCGAACAGGAGGAGGTTGAGGTCGTGGAGATGATCATTGACAATCAACCACCACTTGTAGCAGATCCTTATTTATATAAGGGAGAGACGCATGTGCCAGAGAGAGCAGCAGGAAGAAATCAGAATGGGAGGAAATTCAAACCCACACAAAGGACAAGAGAATCGTTGAATATGAAACTATCCTCTATTTCTGAGGATAATGAAGCTCATGAACATCTAGACCCTTTCTCCGATAATGTAGTGCATGACCGTAAACGTAAAGGTAAATGAGACCAATTATACATAGTAAAGTTATATTACTCATGAAATCCTAAAGATCCACTTGATTCGTCGGGGCCATTCGAGGATCCTGAATATGTCCTAACGAATGCGTATCAAAGAACTATCTATGCATATACGCAGAAAGGGAAGCGGGCTCGCACTGTTTCTCCACGGTCAAGCAAACGAGAATTAGAATCAAAGCGATTAAAGCGCAGTAGACAAAAGAATGAGAGGAGGGAAAGAGAGCAACAAGCGACGAGGGAATCAAAAGATGCCACCTTTCTCAGGTCCTTGTTTGCAGAACTCCCTGGTGATGTGGTTTTGCTTACCCTTCAGAGAACTGTATGCTGACGCGATAGTTGGTTATATAGATGACATGAGAGACTGTGGAATAGAACATCAGCAAAGCGATGAAGCTACTGATGCACTAGCCCAATCGAAAGAAGAGGAACTGGCTAGACGAGCGGCAATCGAAGAATCACAGAGAAAACTTGCCCAACTTGAAGCAGATCGGCCTTTGTGGGAGGATGCAGCCAAAAGACGCATGATGCGTGAGAATGCAGAACAGCAAGCTATACGAGTCAAAGCAGCATCTTTAAATCATAGACCCGTGGAAAAGAAAGTAAGTGAAAAGCATGGACATAGAAAAGAAACAAGCAGACAAGAAAATGAATCAAAAGACCAAGAAGAAGTGAAGAGACAACATGAAGAAGCTGCTAGCCGGGAAAAAGAGAGAAGAAAACGGCAACAACAACGATGGGCGTTTGGTCCCTGGACGGTGCAAAGAGCAATAGAACGATACAAATATTTAAGCGAGGACTTTGATAATACGAAGTTTTCCAATGAGCTGCCCCTCACGATAGAGGCAGTCCCTTGGCCAGTACTGCATCCTCCAACCAGATTCACTCTTGCAGATGTCGATTGGCAAGCTGTCGAGGAATTTTTCGACGCAGTTAAAATACACATGATGCCGCAAGAACTCAAAACCTTTGTCGAAAAAAGCCACCGCAGGTTCCACCCTGATCGCTGGAGAAGTCGTTCACTTCTAAAGACTGTTGTTGACGATGAAGAGAGGGACTGTTTGGAAGTTGGTGTGTGACCACTATAAGTAACTTTCTACCCAACTGATGTCTGCAGCGGCCAATACAGTAGCTCAGGCACTGACACCAATTTGGCGACAACTGACTGGAAGATAGCTGTTAGCGATGTATTCCAAGATTTTGTAATTAAATAACGTAGTCGAATGGTCGCCAATTGCCTAAATAAGAGTGTGAGGCTCTATAACCTTTTGCTCACTTATTCAAGAGAGACATACCACCTCGGAGCGGAACTCTCTCATTGATCAGTCTTTTCACAAGCACTCGGGCGGGAAATGCTTTCCGTTCAAAATAACATGAGTCTCAGTTCCCCATCCCCTTCAGATGCACTGTCAGAAATGCCACCAGAAACTATCCAGATACCAGTACAGCATCCTCCCGACCTTTCCCAACAAACGCATAGGTCTTTAGATGCTGCTTCAATGCCGAATCCATTAGCAACTCAGCATACCCAGTCACCCAGGGAACCACTATTGTCTCGTTTCGCTCTTTTCTTTGGTTTCGGTGGCCAGGCATCAGATCACAGCAAGCTGCAAGTAGGCCTTGTTCATGGCCTGCTCTGGTGCTTTATCCAAGTATGTGTCCACCTAATCACACTGTCTTTCTCAAATGAATGGGCAATGTAGATCGTTGTGGTTGTCATTCTTTTGGTTTTAACTGGAACGCATTACAGAAGCACAACAAATCCTCAACTGAGCGAATGGAGGGCTTGTGACCGCCCCCTAGGGATCTGGTCCTGCATTTGGGTTTTAAGAGTATGCCTATCCATGGTTCTGAAAACTTGGGACTACAAAAGAAAGATGTATGCTTAATGCTGGTCGACGCTCTAATTTGTCATATTCCTGATCAAATCATACCAGGCGTATAAACGACGAAGAGATGAATGCTGGATTCGTACCCCAAGATCAAGACACCAGAGGCTCTTCCCAATCACAATCCACTCCTGCACCAGAGCAATCCAGCAACCCCCATATTTCGACAACTAATTCTGCGACTATTACTACCCCATATGATCAATTATTTTCCAGGTGGGTATGTACGCTCCAAGAATATGAATCATCTGCTCTGATAGCTTGTTCTACTCTAGATTGACGCTCGTTTGTTCATTATTAACGCTCAGCTGGTTTCTCACCGCTCATATCCTCGAGTATACATCCATAAAGACATGTCGGCACACATCACCCCATCTCTGGTGGCTCATGTTCGGGATCCTTTGTATCATGTATTTAATGATATCAGAGATTCTGATTCTTGCAATTTTTGTGTTCATCATTGGTCCTCTCATCTTTGTATGTGTTTTTAGTTCCAAATCGCTACAGTTTAGTGTTAATCAGTGGTGCAGTTGGTTTGGAACATCATCTTGATCGCTTTAGGCCGACCCATAGGTGATCCTACAAGAATGAACCCCGAGATTGGCAAGCTTCCTCGGTCTGTAGTAGATCGGATACCTCTCGTCATATACATCCCACCTCCCCCTAACGGCTCGAGTACAGCCGAAGAGCTGAAAAGGCCAGAGACTGCGCATATATATCCTCCACCACCAAATTCACACCATAAAGGGGAGCAAGTAACAAAATTCAAATTTTTGAAGAGTAACCCACTTAAAAGAAAAAAAGATGACAAGATCGAATCCACAGTTGGTAATGAGGATCCATCGATTTGGGAAAGCAATTGGGAACCAGGGGTGCTTCCTTTCGTTATCTTACAAGACAACAGGGCTGCGTGTGCAATATGCTTGCTTGATTTTGAAGCACCCAGGAGGAAAGTACAGAGAGTCGACCACAAGGGCAAAGAACAAGAGATAGCCAATATACCTCTGTCAGACGATGAGGCAGGTGGTCTAATAACACAGGAGGAAAGGACAGATTGTACGACCCTCAAGGATGATGGTAGCAATGAGCAACCACAGCCACTTAGACTACTTCAATGTGGGCATGTGTTTCATGTAAGCATTCTTGAGCAATAATGCCCTGTGAATAGGACTGATAACCAGAGAAATAGAAGCCTTGCCTTGACCCTTGGCTAATAGACGTGTCAGGAAGGTGTCCTGTCTGTCAACAAGCAGTTTCGTTACCCAAGGGGAAAACTAAAGGGGGAAACCAGACAAGACAATGGCCATAGATATAGCTGATATAATATAACTGGGAATTGTATTAGAACTACGTGGAAATAATACTGTAACAATGCTGTGATTGACATGACTCTGGTCCACCAACTTGAACCTAAGTATTAACTGACAACTCAGTCTCTCTCTCCCAACTTCCCTTCTGTCATGCTTTTGCTTGGTGCAAAATTACAACGTCCTATTGGACGTCGTCTAGCCACCCTCCAAAATTTATCCAGAACAGGGCGGAGGTACGTTCTAACGTTGTCTACAGTCTCACCAGATGCATACCAGATCTACCAGTCCAACAGGTTAGCACATATAGCACTTTTTGTTTCATTGGGTATTCAGTTTGTCAAAACAGCTATTGTTATGTTGAACATGGGGGGACCAGCAACGGTAAACCTACTCCCCTTGAGACCTCCGTTAGAGTTACCCATGCATTGCAGGTTGCTGAAACACATGACTTTCTAAAAAATCTCTTCTCTGATGGTGATCTCATCCCGCTACCCTTCCAGCGAGTGCTTGCCCCGCTGATTGCACGCCGACGGACGCCTAAGATAGAACAACAATATACTGACATTGGAGGTGGCTCCCCAATTCTCAAATATACGCAGCTACAAGGAGAAGGCATGGCTAAACTGCTAGATGAACTCAATCCAGAAACAGCACCTCACAAAGCTTATGTTGCCTTTCGATATGCCAATCCCCTTACAGAAGTGACTGCGAGACAAATGAAGGCGGATGGGGTGAAGAGAGCAGTGGCCTTCACCCAGTACCCTCAGTACAGCTGCAGTACCACAGGCAGTAGTTTGAACGAACTTTTTAGGCGGAGTAAAGCCGGTGAATTTGGCTCAGGCGTTCATTGGAGTGTGATTGACCGGTGGGGTACCCAGAAAGATTTCATCGAGGTTTGTCCCCACAAACTGTACCTTTCCATCTATTGAATGATGTCTCAGGCTGTGGGACGTAAAGTACGAGATGCGCTCTCGAAGTTCCCTGCCTGCACTCGTACAGATACGGTGATATTGTTCTCTGCTCACTCGCTACCCATGTCTGTTGTGAATCGTGGAGATCCTTATGTACTGGAGGTTTCAGCTTCGGTTGCTGCTGTAATGGAATGGCTGGGTCACTCAAATCCTTACCGACTGGTGTGGCAGTCACAGGTTGGACCATCAGCCTGGATGGGTATGCAAACTGGTGAGGCAATTAAAGGGCTGGCCCGCCTTGGAAAAAAACAAGTGGTTCTGGTTCCTATTGCATTCACTAGCGATCACATAGAAACACTCTATGAACTAGATCTAGAATACGCCAAGGAAGCGAGAGAGGTAAGGTCAATAACTATTACACTAGACTATATCTGAGGGATATTTTTTGTAGCATGGGATTGAGGTTCATCGCGCGGAGTCTTTGAATGATTCACCGATATTCATTCGAGCGCTTGCGAACATAGCGGCAGAACACCTGCGGAGTTGCAGTGTTGGAAATGGGAATGTGAGTGTGCAAATGGGACTGCGATGCCCAGGATGTACGAATGCAACATGTAGGGAACAAAAAAGATGGTTTGAGGGAGGCGGAAGGTAGCAGATATATGGTTAAGCGGTTAAGGACGATAATAGGACAACATCATGTTTAAACTTGACCACCGCTTTGTCATCCTGATTCGAGCTTCTGATATGCTCTTGAAAGCTCTCCGCTCTCCAAACTTCACATTCAATGGTTGAATACACTCTTGTGTCCTCTCCAGGCAAGACCCTCATCGCAGGAGGTTACTTGATTCTTGACCCTACGTACTCGGGCACCTCTATCTCTACCTCTGCTCGGTTTTATACCTGCATCATCAATAACCCAACTCTCCCTCCAAATTATATTCGTGTCCGTTCTCCCCAGTTTTTGAATGCTGAGTGGGAGTATGCACTCTCTTTCGAGCCCGTCTTTTCTCTCAACCCCCTTGGGGAAGAGTAAGCCCTGTGCTGTCTTATCATCCCACTATTTCTCATCTCAACACTAGTTCACCCAATAAATTCATATATTTCGCCTTGCAGCATTCACTGGCATTAGCTATAGAAACTAATGGAGTTGCTGTGATAAAGGAGGCCCTCTCTACTGGGTTAGATATTGCCATCCTGGGTGATAACGATTTCTACTCCCAACGGACAAAGGTTCGTTCCCTGTTGCCATCGATATTCACCTAGTAAAAATTGTTGACATCAGATGGCACAACTCAATCTACCTCGCACCCGGGAATCGCTGGCTCAGCTGTCTCCTTTCCTAAAAACGGGCACGACCTTGAAAGATGTACACAAGACTGGGCTGGGTTCATCGGCCGCACTCATTACTTCTTTTGTTTCTGCCCTACTCCTCCATCTTTCTGTCATCTCCAAATCGTCTTTCAGCGATGTATCAAAGGACGGAAAGGCCAGTAGTGATGATGGCACATATCTTGCTCATAACCTTGCGCAATTTGTACACTGCTTGGCACAGGGTAAAGTGGGAAGTGGGTTCGATGTCGCAACTGCTGTGTTCGGAAGTCAAATATATACGCGATTTAATCCTGCTGTCTTACAGGACCTCATGGACAGTGTGGTAAGTATGTTTCAGAGAAACCATTTTTGATTTGGAGTTGACCATGTCCTACGTTGTAGACACAGCCCCAGAATTTATTGGCTGTCCTTTCCCCACGGAATAAAGCATGGGACTACAGCGTTCAATCATTTAACCTTCCTCCATGTACCCGGCTCATGCTAGCAGATGTCGATGCTGGTAGTGATACTCCGTCACTAGTTGGCCGCGTATTGAAATGGAGAAAAGAATCTCCTCAAGAAGGTGATATCCATTCTCTGACGTCCATTCTTTCGCTTCTCATCTAGTAATGGTTATTAGCCGATCCACTATGGAGGTCTCTGGATCAGCTAAATCAATCATTGGCACAGACATTGTTACACCTTTCCAGATTACATAAACAGGATTCAGGAAACTACGAGAGTGCGGTCAAATACATCTCGTCATTGCAGCCCGTTCAGGTAACGAAGATTTGGTTCTGTAGTTGACCATATCCCCTGATTGCCATCAAGTGGGAAGCAAACCCATGGCAGCCACCCGCAGAAATTCCAATTGTCTCTGCATTTTATGATGTTCATAGAATTTCACAGGTGCGATTGTGTTCGAGTTCCTTCATAAACATTCTTTGGAGCTTGAGTATTTAGGCAATACGTGCAAAGATGAGAGAAATGGGAAAATTGGCTGGAGTCCCCATTGAGCCACCTGAGCAAACAAAACTCTTGGATTCGTGTGTAGCCCAGGCAGGAGTCATTGGAGGAGGTGTCCCTGGCGGTATGTCGTTAAACATCAATTTTATTTTTATCATCTGATACTGAGTCTTGAGTAGCCGGTGGTTATGATGCCATTTGGGTCTTAATATGCAATCCACTTAATTGCTACCCTGATCAACATCCAAGTGAACGGATCGAACACCTGTGGAGTAATAATAAGGAATTGGATGTATCCCCACTTCTTGCGAATGAGAGTAATGCCAAGGGCACACGGATAGAATCACTGGAGCAAGTGCCCGGCTTGAAAGACATGATAGAGAACCATTCATACCGCGATTGACTAGACAGGTATATAGGTCGTGCACCGGAGTATCTATTGGGGGTCGGCCTGTTGTCAGGTGCAATGTATAGTAAGTAGTATGCTAGGTAGATATCAAAAGCGAGAAAAGAGGAGTAGATAGTCTATACACAAGCTTTGACGTCTCCGTCTGGTGTCCAAGCTTTACCAAGGGCAATGAAAAGGGAGACAACCATGACAATGATGCCAAATCCAGCACATAAAACAGCAGGAAGCTTTTGTCTGCTCAACCATGAGTAGCGGCTGTTTGCAAGTTTGATATAGCATATTGCCGGGAAAATAAAGGCCAACGCAGTGGCAGAAGCACCACCAGTAATCTCCAACATGACACCAAGATCACATGTGATGAGAGCGACTAAAGGAGGTTCATGAAATGTTGGTCACTACAAACATGGAACATACCAAACATAGAAGAGAAGAGAATGGTTGTGGTGAAAAATATATGTCGCTGTGGACTAAAGACTTCGTGTGAGAAAAAATATTGTTCAATGACCTAGTTTGGGGGAATCTTTGAGCCGCTCTTTAGGCTTATAAACGAATTTACCTCGCGACACACAAATAGTTCCAACGGAAGTGTCGTAAACATGTTCAGACCGAAGCAAAATCGAGCAATATTAATAACAGTGTCATCCTGACAGTAGTGTTACCAAGTCTTTAATAACAAGGAAGAAACCTACTGGAGGAAAGTTATTCAGTATATTGCCCTGTGTCTTGTTGGTAAACACCATATACGCTGAGATTGCGAGCGTCATGCACGCAACAAGAGATATAAATGTAGATATATGAGTGACTTTGGTGAACCTGTCCAGGGTTGGGGTACGTAAACTACCATATATCAGCAGTGAGTTATGGTGGCAAACTGTACAAGTAACGTCAGGTCAAGGAAAAGTGATTTTTCAGGGAAAATTACCGAATGCAAAGCTGATTACACCGATTGCTTGAACAAGACCAGAGCCCATCAAGGTGAAGCGCCTTGAAGGATCACCTTTGAGCTCTACAGGCACCTGAGGGCCTTCAAATAGCACGGAAGCAACAATAATAACCATGCCAATCAAGGCGAGGCCAGAAGCTCGCGATAGCTTATGAATATCACGATACAAGGAGAGAGGATATGAGACACAAGTGGTGCAAAGAGTGATGATAAACTGTCTGTTTGAGAAGAGCCTAAGAACAGGGATGGTCGGAAGGGATGGGAATATTGAACGGATTACATGAGGGATTGTATCACCGATGATGATACCAAACGCACACATTCCCCCAAATGCAAATGCAAACTGAAAGAAGGATACGGCGGCACGACCACTGGAACCAAAGCAGTGATTCATGATTTCAATATATGAATGTCTGCCGCTGAGTTTAGCGTTGATTACAATTAGGCGAATAGTCCAGTCTGTAACGATGCAAAGAATGACAAGGAGCAGGATGCCGGTCAGAAAGCCTGCTTGGCTAACAGCATAAGGAAGGCCTTGGTGTACATGAGTTTGGGGAGAGGTAGCTGAATGTGGACGAACCAATAATACCTGAGGTGGATAACGTTGACAAAGAGTGGTAACAAAAAGTTTGAAGACGTACCAGCACCGAGAATGGAGTTGGCCATGTTGGCTATGGAATCCAACATACCGCCACCAACATTTGGTTTTGGGACTGTCCTTTCGAAATCAGAATCGCGATGGTTCACAGCATGACCATTGGTTGAATGCAAAGGCACTGGGGCTTCTAGACTTTGCCTCACAGAAGAGGAATCAAACAGGCCAACAATGAGAGGCATTGACTGCTCTCGGTGCTCGGAATGAATTATTGACGTGTCGTCGATTTCGTCTGTGTCGAGGTCATATTCTTGGGCGACTTAGAGTCTGATAACATAGACTAGCAAGGCAGGGGGCCACATACCTACCTGTTTCACGGCTGGATATGGTAGACCTTAGAGGAGGTGCAATGACCTGAACATCTTGTTGGAATCTGACGGAATAGGGTTTTGAATGGTTTTTTGGAGGGACTTGGTGTTCATGGTAGTCATTGAGGTGATCATTGGAATGGTTGGAGTCGAGTAATGGCTGATGGAGGTCTGGATTGGAGGAGTTGGAATGATGGAACATGATGGATGAGAAAGAGGACTGTCTGAGCAGTGGTTGCTCACACCCATATTTGCGCTCTACCCCTTCTCGTTGGCAGGTCCATGTTCTTCTTTGCCTCTTTGCTCTCCCTTTCCCTGCTCCCCACCTTCTCCTTCTCCCAGCAGGTCCCTCCCAACTCTCTCGCTCTCGCGTACTCTCTTACTACATCCACCTCCTTTCCTTTTCCTTCTGCTACTCAGTCTCCCCAGGATACTCAGTCTTTTATTGTCTCCAACTGGTCTCTGGGCAAAGGCCGCATACAGGACGGTGCAGAAAACATCGCCTTTGTCAATGACCCTTTCCCGAATAAACCTCCTTCCTCTCCCGTCCCAGAATCACCTTTTACTGGCCCTGTATTACAAGTAACATACCCCCAGGGTAGCTTTTCTCATGAAACAGGAGGTACCCAATTTTACAACCTATGGAACACTTCCGATGGCGCCTCCTTCGGTTCTATGATGATATCTTATGAAGTTGCTTTTGACAATGGTTTTGATTGGGTCAAAGGTGGAAAACTGCCCGGTCTTAGAGGCGGTTTAGATCCCACAGGGTGTAGTGGTGGAAATAAAGCGGATGGAGAAGCTTGTTTCAGTACGAGGCTCATGTGGAGGAAGGGTGGTTCAGGAGAAAGTGGGTGTTGCAGCTTATTCCCGTCATTCTCGTTCACTTATCTCACACAGTATATGCATATATACCATCTCCCAATGGATTGTGTGATGTGAAGAATATTATATGCAACACTGATTTTGGAATCAGCATGTCCCGTGGCAGTTTTGGATTTATAACTGGGCAGTACGTTGAATAAAATCCTTTGGTTCGCAGTGTAAACACCTTTATTAGGTGGAGTCGGATAACTCTACTTATTCAGCTCAATAACCCGCCCAACATTGCTAATGGTCTTGTTCGGCTCTAGTATGTCTATAACACTTTATCTCACATGTCCAAAACTGATAATTAATCCAGCTTTAATGACCTCCTTGCCACAGAGCAAACTGGTCTTCAATTCCGCAGCAGCGCTTCGTTAGCTGCTGACGGAATGTATTTCTCGTGAGCATAAAATCTTGGATATACTCAATTATACTGACCGCCATCTCTAGCACGTTTTTTGGAGGTGATTCATGGCTCCTTTATCAAGCGAACAGAGTGGCTGACATATCTTGTATTTCTTCAGGGTCAGATCCAAGTTGGGCCACTCCTAATCTGACGCACACATATTATCGAAACCTCCACATGTGGGGTGGCTCTTCACCATCTAATCTTACAGGAGAAGTAGTGGAGAGCGGAGTGAGTCGCACGATGACATCCCATTTGGGACTTTTCAGTGTATTAGCACCTATCTTGTATTTTTGGGTTTTTTAGATGAGTAGAGGACGATACCAATCTTACATAATCCCCCCCAATTCGACTTCCTCTCACCATGGCTCTCTCAGGTGCTCTCGTGCGTTTGTCTCTCCCCTTCCCACTACCGATAACCTTGTTGATGGTGTAGCAAGACTCTCACTGACCTGAATGATTTTATCACGCCCTCACAACTCTGTATCAAGCCAGTTGAAACTACCAATGGCATGACCCCAGCAAAGGAAGCAGGCTCTGCGGTGGTAAGATCGGATATATATACTGTTTCTAGTACAAACTCAATACGAATCTATAGACTGAAATCAGAATTGATTCTAGTGGATCGTACTATGAGGTTTCTCCCTCTCAGTCGCAGAAGAAACTGGAACACGCACAAATAAGTTTGAACGACTGTCTTGCTTGTAGGTCCGCCATTTTTTTTTGTTGCTCTTTTTGGTCGTGTATCATCAGCTGAACGCTATTTTCAGCGGGTGTATTACATCTGCAGAGTCGGTACTCATCACCCTTCAGTCGCACATAGAAGTCTTGTCATTTCTCGCCTCCAATGAGGGTAAAGCACTACCTGTTATATCCATTGCACCCCAGTCACTGGCTTCACTTGCCACCTCGTTATCTGCATCAAATGCATACACACCTATAACTCCTCACCAAATCCTCCAGCGGGTCCGAAGATTCTGCAAAGTTGTCTTGGGCTTTAAGTATGTGTTTGACACAACATTTGCCAGACATATATCTTTGAAAGAACATGTGAAGGAGTTTGAAGAAAGACGGAGTCGAGAAGCAGCCAAAGGAAATTTGGGAGTCGGGAACCAGATAGAAGGCCATCTTCCTATGCTTGCCAGTTCTTGTCCTGGATGGATATGTTATGCAGAAAAGGCACATCCAGAAATACTGCCCTTCATATCGAGGACAAAAAGTCCACAGCAAGCTATGGGTACTCTGGTCAAACGATGGCTGGGTGAAAGATGGGAGAGAAAGTTTGTGTCTTTTATTTTATCTTATTTAAACCCAAACATTGTGCAACTCAATTTCAATAGGCCTAACGAAATCTATCATGTCACTGTAATGCCATGTTACGACAAAAAACTAGAAGCATCGAGGGAAGATTTCTTCGATAACATTTATTCGACACGAGATGTAGATTGCGTAATAACAACTGGGGAGCTGGACCTCATGATGCGAGATAAAGGATGGGATTTGTCTGCTAGTGTTGAAGAAGAGAATATGCTTGAAGATGAGGATGTTATCTTCCCAGAGTTGCTGCAACACCCTGGATCGTCTTCTGGATCATATCTTCAGACGATTATCGATCATATAACACAGACATGGCCGACATGTCTTGAACTGACTACCAGAACCATTCGCAATACAGACTTTGAGGAGTATACGCTGCAAGAGGCCGAGGGAGGAAATGTTATTTTCAGAGGCGCTAAGTGCTATGGGTTCAAGAATCTACAGAATGTAGTACGAAAGGTTGGAAAGGAGAAGGGCGTTCGTGTTGGTAGTGGAGCTGCTGGTAAGTTGAGTGGGAGAGCCGTTGTTCGCAGGGAGCGCAAGGGAGTGAGGAGCAACAGCGAGGGGGATAGGGGATATGACTATGTTGAGGTGATGGCGTGTCCTGGGGGATGTGTGAACGGAGGAGGACAACTTAAACCGCCATCCGATGTGGACGGTGAGGGACACGAGTCAGAGCGGAAGGAGAGTGGAGGAGGAGAGCAAGCAAAATGGGGAAATAGGGAATGGTCAAGAAGAGTGGAAGAAACGTACTGGCGAAGCGGAACTCGTAAAGACGCGTACAGGCCGCCAATTCCTCCGATGACCCCACCGTCCGAAGCTGATATTCTTGCATTGGCAATTCTGGGACAAGGACTGAATTTTCGAACAAACTATCGGGCGGTCGAAAGCGACGTGATTGGATTGGCTGTTAAATGGTGATACATTGAATATTATTATTCACTACATTATACACATAGTATATGTTGAACATTGATAGCAATAGAAAGCGAAAGCGACATGATTTGCGATGAGCAGGGATGGAGGGTTATCGGCAACGAAGGGGGAGATATTATCGTTTATTCTTGGCGCCATCACCATGATACCACCAGGTGCACTCTGTGCAGTATTCGGTGGTCCTATGGGTGATAGTCTCGCTTGAATCTGGACCGTAGTACTAAAGATAAATGGGAAAGATCAAGATAGGGGAGGGGGATGGGTTAGATGAAAGAAGAGGGACGGACGCGTTTGCAATGGGGACAATGGGGACAATTCTCCTGGTGGTACACTGAGTAGATGCAGAAGCGACTGGAACAATCGACCTTGTCATATTTCTCAGTCTGAGGAGTAGATGGAGTGGCAATGAGCAGAGGGAGATGAAGAGATGGAGGAAGTGGATCTAACAATAACGTAATGACCACAGCCGTACTGGGTACCTAGACTTTTGAAAGGAGGAGATTAGGGATGAAGAAAGAGAGATGATGAGAGAGGGAGAAGGTAACGTACGTGCGTAGTTGACACATATGAAGGAAGTACAAGTACAGTATATTGACTGACCATTGACAGCGGATTAAATACGAAAAAAACAACAACAACAGAAAGCCCGAGAGCAGTAGCCACTTCACACGATGCTTGACATCCCAACCACTCGCTCAAGAACAGGTCTATTCCTCTCTTACCGCCATTCTTCTGACAGAATACACAAATACCACCTTTCAACCACTCCCAATGACGAAGAGCACCAGCTTCTCATCGACCACCACCACCACCACCACAACTCCCTCCCACCAAAATGGTCCGTTTCCTCTCCCTCCCTTTCACCACCCCCACTCACTCACTGTTCAGGGTTGACATTTCCGAACGCGTCCACGAGATCCTGACTGACACCCAGCAAAAGAGTCCGTGTCCATTGTTTTGTTCCCCTGCCTAATCTCTTTCATCTCCGTCTTGCTCCACTTTCTAGTCTCTGCTCTAGAGCGGCTTCACGCAAAACATGTCCTTCCCGGTTTCTCGGACCGATCTCATGAAGAACAGGAAATTGAGGCCCTCACAACTGACATCACCCGTGTGCGTCTCCTCCTCGTCATCACCATCACCCCTTCTCACTCTTATTATTCCAGGACTTTCGAAATTGCCAACTCTTCATTCAAAAAATCCCTTCTGCCCATTCACATGCGTTTCCCCCATCCAGCCATTTCAGGAACGAGCAACTCACCGCTAAGAACGTGCAGCGGGCACTAGCCGCCAAAGTGCAGGATCTTAGTGCTTCTTTTCGGAAGAAGCAGCGTGTGTATATGGAAAGTGCGTCATCTTCATCTCCCCCTTATTTTATTCCATTCCCAAGCGATCCACATTGCCCGTCGATTTTTATTCGTTCTCGCATTACTCATTTTTGTTACCGGCCAGAACTCCAGGGTCATGCGATCAAGAATCAGGATTTGCTCATTGCCTCCGGAACCATCTCTCTCCGAGGCCCTGACGGGCTTAGCGCTGTAGATGACGACGTCCAAGCCGCTGTATGTTCCGTTTCTCTACCACATTCTCGTCTCTTCCAACTTGCCTATTTTAGTCCCATACCCATCAATCTTTGGCCCATCTTGATCCATCAATGGATATCCGCACCCGTAATCGCGAACTTACTGAAATTGCAAACAGCATTGCCTCACTTGCCGAGCTCTTCAAGGACCTCTCCGTCCTGGTTATCGATCAAGGCACTCTACTAGATAGTGTCGAGTACAATATTGAGCAGACAGCAACCCACATGCAAGAGGCTGTGAAGGAATTGGATGTTGCTACTCGGTTCGTGTTGCACCTCTCTCTCAGTCCCCTGATCTCCTGCTCATATCCACCAGCTATCAAAGGAATACTGGGAGAAGACAGTGCATCTTCCTGTTATCACTCATCATCTTTGGTCTTATCATTGTTCTCATCTTCAAGCCTAGACGCCATGTGACATTACCACCTCCGCAATCACCACCGATCGACACAATTCACAGTTTTGCTCCTAGCATACGGACAAAATACTGATAGATTATCAATAATTGGTATTAATTTATTTTTACGAAAAAGAAGAGATGACATGAGTTGCAATCATATGATAGATAGATACCCTTACATCATCCTGAGATGAAAGTGAATATGGCCTGCACGAATTCCCTTTCTTTACTACTTTATGACTTTACGCCTCGTGAGGTGGTCGTGGGTGTCTGTGCAGCAATTCCAGGTGGTAATGGAGTAGTCCTGCTTGATGTTTGCCGAGAAATCAGCTCCTCAGAGAGCCCTCTCCGAGGCGTTGTCAAATGGAGCTGGTAGACAAAAAGGAAAAAAAAAAAAAAAAAAAAAAAA
>KZ301987.1:48360-250148 GCA_002554575.1 Amanita thiersii Skay4041
AAAAAAAAAAAAAAAAAAAAAAAAACGTCATTTTTTGTATCAGCTGAGACAAAGCCCTGAGAAACGTGCCTCATCAGACTCTTCAAATACGTCATCCTCGCTGCTTACTGTGGGAGGTTAATTATCAGATCGCCATACCAAAAACAAGACGTCAAGAGAAATTCGCACAAATAGCCGCATTATTATCTGACAGACGCCAACCACCGGCCGGCTCAATGGGTGCACTTGCTGCCTTGTTCTCTGCTGCCTTGCGGTCTTCAGCTTGCACAACCTCCCATGGTACTTCCGTGTATCTCGTTGTACTAGGTGAAGCATCTGGATCGCCCTGAGGTCCATATATCTTCACTTCTGCCAACGCTGACTTGAGCGCACAAAGCCATTTGTTCCTTCGTTTCACTATACTTAATCGTAAACGGTTCTAGGCATAACAATTTGATATTTTTTTTTTGCGAGTACCTTTAAGGGCACCTTGTTGCCAATTGCTTTTGTACTTGATGTCTGCCATGAGGGTCATTTTCTCTTGATCAGGAAAATCTGGGCCGCGCAGTCAGGAGTCTTTGGTTAGGGTGCCAGGGAAGTCGACAGACGAACCTTTTACCGACACATCAAATATAGGCTGGAAATCACGTCGTTCGGACTTGACAAATTCCAGCATTTTATCACGTAATTTCTCCAAATCTTCAAATGTTGTGGCATATGCTACATCGAATGTGAAGGTTTCGGACATCTGACAACTACATGACCATGTACACAAACATCTTAAATGAGCTTTTACCTGTGGACTCCTTCGTATATTTTGTATCCACTGTGAAAGACATAAATAAGAGCATATTACCATGACACAATCATGACACATACTAAAGTACTCAAGACGCTGTTAGCAGCCTGTACGAATGCCGAGTTCGAGTCAATGAACACAGTGCTCAAAAGTCGTATCTCCTTGACAGTGTAAAACTCCTTATTGATTTGAACTCTGTCCCCAACATCGTAGGGGTGTTTGACGAACAGAAAGATAATACTCACTAGAACCTCTTGTAGGCTTCCACCAATCAGCCAGCTCAGACCTATGACATATCAGGACACAAAAAATCAAACTGCTGCAATACAACACGTACCAAGAACCAGAGTGCCAGCACCGGTGATCAGCGTCGCAAATTGTGCTTCCTAATTTTTTTGGTTAGCGGATACACTCTTTATCCAACTTCAAAACAACACACAAGAGCAATTGCTATGATAATGATGGCAATGATCGTATAGACGCTCATTAGAATGTTATCCAACCTTCCAACTGCACTGTCGAGATCTCGCATTGAATTTTCAATTGATAATTGCTCTCGATGAATTTCCCTATAATAAAAGGGTTGGACACTCGTGCAGACTTGAATGCTGTTTGTTCTCACAAACATGCCATTTCCATCTCTTCTAAAGATGCATCCCCATTGGAATCTTTGTCAAAAAGAGCAAAGGCTCTTTCTGCTTCTTCTTGTGAGGTAAAATAGCGTTCAATATCTTTAGGGTATATGAATTCGTGACCAGGCTGTGCAAACGAGTGAAATAGCCGCCGCGCAAGCTAAACGGACGTTAGCAGTAGTAACAAAAGTAGGATCAGCGTATATATTATACCAAACGGGACTTGTTCGCAGATTCCAGCGCTGTTTTGACCATTGCTTGCGGAGAATTTGGTTGCAAAACAGAGCTTATAACATACGTCAGAACATGTCAATGCCAGATTCATTACTTACCTGCCTGCAATCTCCGAGGCAACGTTGCCAAGAGCGGTCGTTGTCGTGGTTGCGGCCATGCGGACTCCGTCTCTGAGTCTTTTCAGAAGTCGCTTGGGGTTTACAGAGGGCGATTTAGTATGACCAGCACCTATAGGGTCTGAGCGGCCAGGAATGTCGGACGAGTGTCGATATAGAGTGACAAGTGACTTGACAGCAAATTTTTGGTCTGTAATCCTCTCTAGAAATTAATCAGTCAAAAGCCATGGCCTTGCACATTCAAAAATTATACCAGCATAGGAGCGCTCATGAAATTTTCCAGCTATCCATTGTATGGAAAACTTCTCAAACAACAGGATTGCTGCACACAAGAAGAAAGCAAATAAAACCCTGCCAATAAGGTTAATCACATGGGCACTTCGACTGCTTACATCTGTCGCTTGACGATAGGCTACTAAGGGAGTCCAAGAAACCCAAATTGCCAGTGTCCAACCGAACAGAGCAATATACCTAATCATAGTTAGTGGAAACCGACCATGTATATCACCCACTCAATCTGACCTGTGCAGAGCTTGCATCCAGTCGATGTAACGCCTTGTGCCCACTGCAACGACGCCTATGGTCGATTTGACAATTCTTGGAAACACGCGTCTAGAACGGTATGAAAGACATAGGACGATTTGTAACGTTTTAATACTCACGAGGCTGCCAATGCAGCCCACCAACCTGTAGAAATTTGTTGAGTAAAAGGGTAGTAATGAAGAATGTACTAAATGAGAGTATTTACCAGCCCATACGATGGTTAGCCAAATACTCCACCAAAGCAATTTGACTCCCCAAACCTAGAACGGGTGTAAGAATACATCAAAGATGCAATGGTGGCAATCATTACTGACGTTTGCATTCGGAAATGTTGTGATTCCCAAAATACCAGGAATCCAGATCACACCCAGTACAGGGATGATAAAAATGGCCCAACGAGTGACAATAGATACGTTGAGGAGGTAGTTGTAGAACTTTGTAAACTGTAACAAAAAGGTACTGAGAATGCGAGGTGACAATAAAGTAGGATGGGAACTTACACGATTCTTTGGCATATCACCGTCTGCAAAGACAAGATGATCTTCTCTGGCATTTCGGGTATCAAACTCTTCGTAACTATGTTCGAATCTCCTCAAGCCAGCGAAAAGATCCCAACTGGAACTCCTGCCTTGATGGACCTTTTCACCATGACTGAGGACGGGTGCTGGAGAGGCAGGATAACTTTGGTCGACATCAGGAGGACGATAGGGATTATGATGGGTTAAAGGGGAAGAGGTTGAGGCAGGACGAGGATTGGGAAAGGAAGGAGGATAAGAGATAGATTGGTCGTCGGGTGGACTGGGGATCATGAGAGTTGGGGGGTTGTTGGCAGCGATGAAGTTAATGAAAATAAATATTTGATTTGATTCAAGTTGCCAGGAGGAAACTCTATACACACTACACTGTCCATCCATTCGCTTGTCCATCAGGACTACCCCATCCAGCTGATGCACCAGTACCCCATCCACTACCACTTCCCCCTCCCCCAGGGCTCGTCGCATTCCATGCATTCCTACGGTTCGGACTCGTTCCACCCCAAGCACCTCTAGGACTCGTTCCTCCCCCCCATCCACTACCTCTCGGACTCGTCCCTCCCCCCCACGCACTACTCGTCCAACCCCCACCACTACTAGCATTAGTACCTCCTCCTCCTCCTGCATTGGTCCCCCATGTATTCTCAGCGATGTTTCCATTTGTTGCTTGCTCATCATTTGCCATCATATCCAGCTCCGGCTGAGTTTTCAATCCTAGTATCAGATTCGCCAATTTGGTTTGTAGTTCAGCGAGACCCTAGACAAGTCTTCAAATGAACTGAATTTCTATAAAAATTGTACATGCAGCTGACCTTCATCACCACCTCCTGTGGACCAAGACTTCCGTCCGTCTCCACCTCAAAGTAGAACTTTGTGGGTTGGGCGTTGTAATCAAATAGCTCATCATCTCTTTCGGGTTCTTCTTCCTTGGCATTTTCACTGAGAGGCCACTCCGTTCGTATGTCATTTTCAAACCAATATGTAGTGTGCCGTAGTTTGTTGTGAGGGTCATACTCGAACGAAATAGCCGAACATGGCGACCATTTTGCATGCTCTTTGGCAATACCCTGTTGCCTTATCAGTATCAACAGTCGTCAACGGCCTCACATGCTTCGCTGACCTTTTTTGCAATGCAACGAATCCTCAGCTCTTGGCCTTTGCGTATCTTGCAAATGAGCACAGGTGGAAGTTTCAAATCATCTATTTCTGTGATTAGAGATTTAAAAAATATTTGCAATCACATACGAGACCATACTCTTTCCAACGGGATGTCCAAAATATTCGCTTCGTTTTGATATCTCTTCACCATTGTCAGGTGCTTCCGTTTCTTCCGAAAACCCTCCACGAGTGTCTGGCGGAAGAACTTCCAAGTGATTGCTGGTAACGTCCATGGTCGTGTGGTCTTGGCAGGCGACGTGCAACAACAGGCGAACCGTGCAAAAATCGCAGCCAGCAAGGCAAACACAATCCTATTGATGAATGTGAGCTTAGAGCCAATAATAATTCACTGTTTCGGTACCCGAGTGTATCTTATAGCTTCGTCGCAATTTGTGCTGATCAACGGAATCATCCCCAGTCTATGGGCAATAAATTCGTCAGGAAGGACAGTTGTATTCGTTTCAATCTCGACTATGTCGATAGCTACACAATCATAAGAATTGCAGTTTGGATAGGCTCTATTCGGCAACCATAACCCACCAACTGTAGGTATATCAGCCATAACAACTCTCCGGACAGAGTTGGCGAATCTAGGTTTAGCTGAGAAACCTTTTTGCAGACAGGCCATTTCTCATAACACATACGCCAGATTTACATTCTCGAGCACAAAGTTCACCCGGTCCTTCTTAAGTGCCCGAATGCGGACAGTGGGTTCCTGCTCCTCAAGGCCTTGCATGGACTGAAAATGACAGAGAATAGACACAATAATAGCATATTTGTCTATCCAAAAGCTAATAACCCCGAAAACTAATAATGCCAAATAGAAGTCTGTCACAGAATGTCACAGTGCTTCTGCTATGGACACTGACTCGGAACAAGAAGCTGAATCAAACCTACTTCCTTCATATCTCACTGATTTTCAGAAGCATCTTGCCCATGTAAAAGCACATACACTGGGTGGGGCTAGTACACCTCAACTACCTTCATTTGTTCGACCAGCCAGTTATTGGTGTGCATCTGAGAAGAATGCCTTCTTCCATGCACTTTCCCGATTCTCCCGTCTCAGACCTGATCTGATCGCAGCTCATATTCAAACCAAATCTACTGCTGATGTTTGCGCTTACATTGATAATCTGGAGGCTGCTTCAAAGACCACAAAGATCTGCTGGTCAAGAAGAGACTTGGGAATTGCTTTTGATGTCTCCGATTCATGGATCGACGTTGAAGAGAAGAACGCAATATATCTCAACACTCTTGAGCGGCGTTGGAAAAACAGAAACCATGAAGCTTCTAGAGAGGCTGAAATATCAAAGAAGAGGATGGAGTTAGGGCATGCTTATGCGTTCAGTCAATGGAAAGAAGAAAGAGAATCTCAATGGGCAAAAGAGGATGCCCTTAGGTACCTAGACATCGTAGGACTCACGACGTTGGAGTCTACTTTGCGCGAAGGCGATTATGAACTTTCGCAAACTGCGGACGAAACTACCGAGTGTAAAGCGACCAATCATCAAGAGTTCCAGACACTGAATGAGGTGTCTGACCCAAGTACCCTTCGGCCAGTTGATATTGGTACGGTTGTCCCGTTTAAATGGGTGAATCAAGCTTTGACTCGAATATGACTAGATCTCCCTTGTCCTCTCAAAGTTGGTAACACACCAGCAGACTTCGCCAGCGAGCCCTCTTCATCTAGAACTGTAATTAGCCAAGAAATATCTCCTCCCCCTCATAGTCCCCCACAGTTGCCATCAGCTGCCAACACCACTTCACCTACAACACGTCGTCGTTTGCGCAAGCGATTATACATGAGACGAAAGCGTGCAGAAATGATGGGAGTTGATGTTAATTATACATCGAATAGGCTGCGCCCTGGAAGGGAACGAAAACAAAGAACGTCGAAGCCCCGACCAAAAACATATATGACGAAGAATCGTCAAGTTGGGGCAGCCTTGGGCACGGAAAATAACTCTGCATCTGTGTCCAATGAAGACACCCCAGACTATCAGAGCGCAGACCCTATCACCAATCTACGGAATGACAATATCAAGGTGACTAAGAAGGGAGGTACAACGAAGCCTTACAAAATGCGCCATTATTACCAAGAGAAACATATAACTCTTGCTGATATCAAGAAAGCAGGCTTGGGCCTCTTTCATCTGTCGACATTTAGTCGCTTAATTGAGTGAGCACCTTTTCACAAGGTCTCTACCAGCTTCTCATCCATCACAGGTTATATTCCACTGGCTATGCTCAAGATATCTCAAATGAACTAGACTCTATTTCTTCCGAAACCATACGCTTGCTTAGTTCGATCACTGTTGAGTTCATCACAGAAGTGATACACCGTGCTATCGTTTTGAAGATTCAAGAACTGTCTTCAAAAGGTGGTATCAAGGCTTGGAGATTAGGACAGAAAGAGGTATGATAGAATATTGAGTAGACTATGCTTAGGTCTGTATGTTTTTCAGATATCAGCAGACATTATCCAATGCTGTCTGAATATGATGGGCTTCCAAGGCCTGAACAAGGAGGCATACTTTGGTCACCTTGCAAAGGAAAATCCAGCCAGTGATGAAAAGTCTGATGAAGGTGAGTATGAAGATGACGAACTGGCGGATCATAGTATCGTGCTAGCCCACGCTGCCAATATTCTTCCAATGGCCGCAACTTACCTTTACGACCCGTCTCCGACGCTCACAGATACAGACGATGAGGGCTTACAGAAGGAGCTGGATGAAGAGGAAGACACTGACAGAAGTGATTTTCTCATGATCAAACAATATGAAGACAATTTATGGCAGGAGATTTTGAGGTAGTTTGTACAGTTGTATATATTTATTTCGTATCTGAAGGAACACATTGCCCAATCTGACTATGCTAGAACCGTTTCGTTGTAGTCGCAACAGTAGATTCAGATTCTACATCCTTGCTTTCGCGAGATCCTCCTGGACCTTGATGACGGCCTTTCCCCAAGTTTCTCTCCGTTCAATGGCTGCTAAGCCCTCAGATATATCCTCCAGAGGGTAGACTTTCCCATATACCACTGGATGGATTTTGCCTGATGCCAATAATCTACAGCGGAAAAATAAGAAATGTGGTGTTTGAATTGGCAACGCAAACTCGTACTCAAGTAACCCAGTCCAAACTTGTCGGACCCTCTCCTGGTCATGGACTATGAAACGCAGAATGTTATTTAAAAGAAATAATAGAGGCGTTGAGAGCACTGACTTGAGTATGCACCCCAATGCAAACCCATGATAGATATGTTCTTTAATAGTACAATATTCATGGGGATCTAATGTGATATTGATGAATTTACATGAAGTGATGCTCGAGGCTACGCACAGTCTCAATTGTTCCACCTGCAAATCCAATGACAAGTGCACGGCCCTTCCAGGCAATGCATTTCAAACAATCTATACAGCTTCAGAGTTCTTCATACCCTGATAAATACAACAGTACTCACCTTTAATCAGACCAACGGGGTCATAAATGATGTCCACACCCTTGTTGTTCGTCAGGCGTAACACTTCCTTCTGCCAACCGGGTTTGGAATAATCAATGCCATGATCAGCCTCGCCATACTTGCGAGCAATATCTAGTTTTGCCTCCGAACTAGCCGCCGCAATAACTTTCGCTCCGAGGGCTTCAAAAACGTGATGTGTCTCAAATTGTTGGAATGGAGATTGATGTTATGTACCTTTGGCTATCTGAACAGCACAAATACCAACACCACCAGCTGCACCGGTAACTAATACGGTTTCGCCTGAGAAGTTCAAACAATCAGCCCACACTATTACTGCACTAAGCAAAATGCAATACGCGCCAGCTTTAAGTTCTGCCCTCCCAACTAATGCTTCATAACTTGTTGGCCATGTTATAAATAACCCTGGACTTGCAGTCAGCTCAGGCTACAGTCCCTACAAAGGAACTTATTTCACCTGCTCCCTCTTCAAACGTGAGCGTATCCGGCAATGATAGTATCTTTGTCCAGTCTACCACCACTTTATCAGCGAAACTCCCAGGCACAGCTCCAAATACTCGATCGCCTGGTTTATATGAGCAACCATCAGGTATTGGCGAATTTGCTGACACTCTCCCCGAGAACTCAGTGCCAAGAATGAAGGGAAGCGGAGGTTTTGATTGGTGTTTGCCTTGCGCTTGTAGAATCTGCTCGACGAAGCATGTCAAGGGACAAACGAGGAGGCCTAGGTTTCAATACAACATACATCAAAGAAATTCAAACCTGCACTGTAAACGTCAATGAGTATTTGGCCTTGTCCCACTACAGGCTCCGGAACATCATTTTGCACTCGAAGCTTTGAGGGATGAGCTAACTCTTTCACCAGGAAAGCCCGCATGATTACTTGAACAAAGGAATGTGAGTTGAGGAATATATCACAGATCCCGGGAAGTTTTAAGCCTGGGACCGGACATAATATAATTGCAGAATGATTGATTAAGTAACTTGTGGATACACTGGAAAATGTAAAATGTGATTCTACAACAGAGACTATGCAATGTCCTGCTTTTATGATTTCAAAAGATAGCGTCCTTTCAACTGAATGCGAAACCTTCTCCACCTTCATTGATAGCAAGTAGCAACTGCTGCCGGAGCATTTCATACGATGTATATGGAGGAAGATCAATCTGATTGAAACCTGTGATCTGTTCAGTGTCTGCTGTCCAAAAGTAATTGCAACACCTACAAGTATGCGCTTGTGGCAGTCTGTCTGGCTGGCCATAAGCACGATGTATAGAGAACCTCTGCACGCCTTGAACCCCTTGCAAGTCAACAAAACCGTTAAGAGGCACTCGAGAAGTTCCTGTGGCGAAGCTGAGCACTTTGGCCCTTTCATCGCGAGTAAATGATTTGAGAGCGCGCCACCACCATACGATATTTGGATCCGAGCTAGTATAACCATTGTATTCTGTAGCTGCCCGCCATTCATCAACATCAATATCTGGGGTTCCAGAGATAAGCAGTTCCAGTTCCTGCTCGTTGAACTAATTGACGTCGTTAGACAATCAAACATGGTCCGCATTAAGGAGCACATACGATTGTGATTAGATCTCGGGGAATGATTTCATAAAACCCTTCCAGAAGGCTCTCGATTTGATCTTTAATGGATGAGTAAAGGCGATACTGAGCTGAAAGCTGAACATATTCTCTTTTATTTTCTTGCGTCACTGGAATGCTTTCACCTCCAAGCTTCAAAGGCACAATCCGATTCACGCCAAACTAGTCAATGTTCAGTAATAAAGCACATCTGGAATAATCAAAAAGTCGCTCACCTCGTCTGCTTCAACATTGAACGTTAGATCCAGGCCAGTAGGGTCATTGTCCAAGATCCAACACAAAGAATTATAATACTCTGGATCAACCCACTCAACATCTTTATAGTCCACGGGTTTTCCCAATAATTGCCGATATAGACTACGCGCAAAATATGCATCAAGAAGTCGACCATCATAGATAGCCTTCCCAATAACTCGGCCAACAAATTTGAAGAAGGCGAGATGCTCAGGATTCACCCACGAATTCTTGTTGGGCTGATACGTAAGCTTGTCTGCTGCACAGGGCTGGAAAAGTGCATTGTTGGGATCGAACATTTGCCGCGCAAGTATCTGGAACCATTCCCTTGTAACACCGCCCGCATCGACACCTTCTTCCTGATAGAATCGAACGCTAAGCTTCCCATACTTGATTTGATCTCCTGTTTTCCGTTGGAGATGTTGGAAGCTATCTTCGAAGACACGAGCTCTGCGAACATTTAGCTGTATTGTACCGTAATGTTCGCGAGTTGGTGGACGACGATGAAGTTGTTGATTAAAGTAGTTGCGCTTATTGTCGAAGTCGAGGACACGAGGGTTATTGACTAACAACGAGAACGAGCCGCTCATTAAAGAAGGATTGCTACGAACCATGAGATTGAGAATCTTGCGGTGAGAGTCAGTAAAGGCAATGAAGAGTTCCTCCATGGATTCTCGCGGTGTTGTTGGTGATCGTGGCGAGGCTGAAGCGCGTAGAACTCGAGATGCCGTAGACAAGGACTTTGAGCCCACATACTTGCAAACCACCATCAAGGCTTCAATGAGCGGTAGCAGCACAGTAGCAATATGCTCTGTTTCGGGTTTCTCTTCGATGAGGGATAGACAATCCCCAAGTTTACGCCATAATGGTGTGAACCGGAATGATTCATATATAGCTTGGACCTTCTCGACATCCTCATCGGGTATAGTGGGCGCGGGTGAAGTAGATGATGGCCTAGGAGAATACATGTAATCGATAGTCTTGAGTACTCGTAGTAATTTTGCTTGAAGAGATGAAGCAGGAGAGAACTTCGCTGCGACAGAGTTGACAACAAGGGTATTGTCGGGCTTTTGTAACGCGGAAGCCAATTCGTCAAGGTCAATCAACAGGCTCTGACCTGCCTCTTGAGCCTTGTATCGCAGTTCCTGTGCAATGACATCTCGAGCATCTGGGATATAAGAGAGGTGTTGAATCAAAGCCAGACTTTGCTGGAACGTCCTCCCGGAACACTCTCCTACAGTGAGAATATTAACAATGAGGCGGAGGACAGGATGTGGTATTTGTGGGGGGCTTGACAGCAATGCCTTATCCTCTTGACCTCCTGATGCTTTACTGCTTTCCGCCGCAGCGGTCGCAGGAGGAGCTTGAGCAGCTGAACAAGATCAACGCTTATTATTAGGTATGAGCAACGGAACTCACCTGATTCGGGTGCAGATGTAGATTGAGTGGAACTAGGCACTCCCGCAGGTGGTTGCGTGACGGGTGTGGTCTCCTTTGCTTCTTCCTTCAGGTTCGAAAGCGGCCGAGTAACAGTTGCTAACAAGCCAACGATAGATTCCATGATTGCAGGAGTTCGAAGGAGCTGCTGTCTTTCTAACAGCAACAACAAGAGAACTATTGGATAGTAGGTCTGTGGTGATTGCTTCTCCTTTCCTTTTCCCTTCCTTGACAATACCCTTCGAAGTGCAGCGGGAAGTTCATGCTCAGTTAAGAAGAAGAGTGAAGATTGTTCATTAGAAGTGACGATATATGTCAAAGCTTCGAGGCATCGTTGTGCTATCAAGTCGGGCACGATTTCGGTATTTGGAGGAAGGGCCAACATGCTCGTATAGTCACTGCTTGCTTTTTGCTTCGCTGCAGACTTAGGAGTCTGGGTTTTGACCGGTTTCGGAGTTGGCTGCAGTAAACTCTTCTCACTTCCATGATCACCCGAGCCGTCTTGAAGGATGATGAGAAGAAGGTTAAATAACTCTGCTCTCGCCTTGCTGTTCTCACATAAATTTACGAGAATCTTGAAGAGTAATGTCTTCTTCGATATTTGAGGCAGGAACAATAAGCGAACAAGAACAGCTATCCCCACCCTATCAAGAAGTTGAACAGTATCATGCTGAGGTTGAGTTTTACGGGGCACCGAGTGTTGCGTAGTTCGTATGGGCGGCTGAACAACTGGTTGATTACGATACCACTGGTTATCACGATAGGCACCTGCTTCTGCGATGATGTGAGACGGAAGCGTCTGGAGGAATCCATCATCTTGCTCAAGGAGAACAGCTTGACGAAGGGGAGGCTCCAAGCTAGCAATAAAGCTTGCCGCATCAATCTCAGCAGGTACACCTGCAGTTCTAGCAGAGTCTACAGTCCTCAATCGCGCCCTTTCAATGGCTTCCTGCTGCAGAATTTCTGCGCGAATCTCGGGAGGAAGAGCGTCAAGGAATTCGACGCTGATTTGCGAGTCAGGGGGCCTTTCTATTCTCGCTGCCCTCTGATCTCGCACGTGCTGATTAAGAACTTCTTCACGCATGTCATCTGGCAAGGCTTCAAGGAATGTAGGATCAATTCCAGTATCTGTGATATCGACTGCACTTCCGTGGATCATAACAGTGACACGCTCTGAGGTGGTAGGCTGACTTGTTGAGGCCCCTCCGTCGGAAGCGTTCTGGTCACCTGGTGGTGTGGTAGAACTGGAGGCTTCAGCGGCTACGGTTGCTGTGGCATCTTCCATTACCGTATCAACATCAGTGGTAACAATGGCAGATGCACCTGTAGCGCCAACGTTAGTGGTCACACTCTGTACCTCTGCATCCTGTGTCGCTAAATCAGGTGCAGCCGCCTGTTCTTCAGATGCTTGCCCTTCGCTTTGAGACGATTCGGCGGCCTCAGCTGCCTTTTTAGCTTCTTCCTCTGCTTGCACTTGTTCAAGTTGAGCCTTCTCTTGCTTTTCTTGCTCTTCCCGAATCTTCGCTTTCCTGGCAGCATCTACCGCAGCAGGAAGAAGAGCAAGAATCACATGGTTGGCTAATTTGGAGGCGCGTTCGAGAACATGCTCATTGTGAAGTATTTTCGCCTCTTCAGCCCAGCGGTCCATGGTCAAAAGAGGTTCCAACTCTCTGTGTTGTTTTTGACCCGATACACGCGGTGGGTGTTCAACCCTCACAGATGTCGTAAATATGCCAGGAGGCGCTCTACGATGTTGCATGAGACCTCTCTCCAAGTTGACTACCATGCCCGCAGGAATATCGAAACGGAAAGTCTCCCCTACAGCTCCCGCTCGAGTTCGGTTCGCGATATGTCGGAAAAGCTGAACGCCACCACCTGCTATAAGTTCCTCCACAGTCTGGATAACATCAGCACCAGTTGTGAGGAGTCTGTGCGCCTGTCGCGAACCTCTCTGCGGGTGGCCAGAAGAACGACCAGTTGCAGGGGACATATCTAACAAAAGTGGATGTGTTGTGTGTTCTGGCGGAGCTGGAATATTTCTGTTTCTACCGAGAACTTGCAAATTCTCATCTGCTGTTCAAGGTCAATGATAAGAATTAAAGACCCATATAAACTCACCTGGGCCACGGTGCCGACGAGTCATAACGAAGCCAATGTTATCTCGATTCTCATTTGCATTAAGGAATGTGTCTCCAACTCCCAGGATGTTGCTAACTGTAAAGACGCCGTCTTCGAGGATATAATCATCCACATCAGAAGCTGCGTCCCGTTCACCTTCATGAATAACTGGGACTAATAATACGATTAACAGTAAGAGCACATGAGAGAAGGGAAGGCTTACTTGCATTGTCTTCATCATCGTCACCTTCTATTCTCATACCAGGTGTACCCTCTCCCCCACGGATGTTCTGCATGCCTCGATATCAGATAAAATCAGAACAGTGACGAGTTTTGATTTACCTGCCACATCATGTCTGCATCGTCACCTTCATCTTCATCAATGTCGTCACCTCCCTGGTCATCGTCATCTTCATCATCGTCTTCATGCTCGAGGAGAGCCTCCTCATCCTCCTCATCCTCCTCTCCATCATCCCAACCTTCTTCCGAACCATGTCCTTCCTGATCTTCCAGTTCATCTTCACCCTCTTCGTCACCTGAGTCAGAGGTGTCTTCACTGTCTGTGTTCTCAAAATCCATTTCTACATCTTCATCTTCATCTCCCTCATTACCATCCATTTCGTCTTCATCATAATGACCATCATCCATTTCCTGAATGACTTGGCTTGAGTATTGGGCATGAACAATGATATCTCATCACTTACACCTCCATACATTCCAAGGGCTGAGTTTCGATATAAATCGGGTGTTTCTTCGCGACTTTCCCTATCAGCATCCTCTTCTTCTGATTCATATGATTCACCACTGTCACTCATGACAACTTCACTCGCTTCTTTGTTCTTCGGGAGAGAGCGACTCATTTTGATAGACAATTTCGTTCTGAAGCCAATTAATATGATTTATACCTTCATCTGAGCGGTTGACTTACAAGTGCTCCAAGGGACGTAGTATAGTGGAAACGAGGCTGCGGACATTTGGGTAATTAAGATCGACTTCTGACAGTGCGCTTGTCAGTGTGGCCACGAGGTTTTTCTCCAGCATCACTTTAGCGAGGTGGGTGGGCGTCTCTTCTTGTGACTTGCGTGTAGAGTTGGCAATCTGTATTGTCAATAATCGATAACAGAGTTCCGCTAGAGCTAGAAGACGACCGTATCGTGCGTCAAGCGTTTCAGAAGCAGGCAAATCTTTGATCGCACGATTTATAGCTTCCAACACAACTTTGCGGACGGACACAAGGTCAGGGGATGCTTCCTCACTGGGTGGAGTATCTGCACATAGAGAAACTATGACAGACATAGCCCAGTGACTTGCGCTAATCCTACTTCTTGCCTTCTGATCAGGCTGTTGGTGAATAGTGCCATAGGTGATCAGCTCTGACAAAAGGAATTGTAGCGTAGCCATTTTGTGCTTCGGCATTATGTCCTTGCCAAGGGAATGCATGCGCTTTTTCGGTGAGAAGGACAGGAATGCATTTTTGCACGCATCATATGAAAGTAATAGCTCTGACAGGCATTGCATCAAGAAACACATATATTGGTATTTGTCCTCGAAGTCAGCTTCGTGAGTGCTCGTATCCTTCGTTCCTTCCAGGGACAACGGGTCTTCTGCTACATCAGTTGTCTTTTGAGGGTCAGTAGATGGTGAGGCAGGGCCATGCGATATCTCGTTGACTGACTTCATTGTAAGGACAAGCTCCGAAACAAGGAAATGAACAACGGGCTCAGCAGAATCACCACCATTCGTTGGGAGGCTTCCTACAGATTGGTCGATATCCATCTCTGTTTTAACTGGGTCAGATGTTTGCCCTGGGGCAGGCTTTTCAGGTTTATCAGTTACTGAGGCCTTTAGACTGATGTGCGGTGAAGACGAATAAGGTTGGCCAAGTTGGCAGAGGGACTTGGTTACATCTATGAAGATCTGTGGTTCCCGAAGGGCCAGAGCATTCCAAGTACGCACAAAGCTCACGACATCAACCAGCCGGGAACGAGGCTGACTGAGGTGTCGCTTGATCATCTGCCGCATGATACCCTGAATAATCGACGGATCCTCAACGATATGCCTAAGAATCAAGGCGATATAAGATGAGCTACCAGCAACGGGAGACCCTTTAAGTCGGTTAAATAGCAACGGGATGCCGCCTCGTGCGATGAACTGGACGGCCATAGCACGATCACGCGTGAAAAAGACGAGGAGGCGCAACAAAGACAACAGTTCATCTCCAGGAAGATCACGAACAGAGGTAAGCCGCATGCAGAAATCAAAAACAATGGTCCTCGTTTCTGGCCTGGTGGACCCAGTAGATATTCTTTGAGGTAGAACTGGTTCACCTTCCTTGGGCAAGGTTATTGCCTGGGGCTCCTCAGACAAAGTTAACAGGACCTCCATAACAAGCAAATGGGCTGCAAGCCATCGTGGAGGATGCTCAAGGTCAATGGAAGATAGCAAGAGAGCCAGGAGACTGTCTGTGAGTGTATCTCTGGTTGCTTGATCAACTGATGATGGTGTCTCAGACAACACCAAAGCAAGCAAGCGACAACGGTTTGCTAATGGTTGTTCCTGCACGTCATAAGCATAGGGAGAGAAGGATTTGACATCATCAATTAAGTCTTGGATAGCTTGCTGTTGGTGTCCATTTTGGGGTTTGATGAAAGCGTTGTGCAGATCAAACAATAGTGACACATGCTCGTCAATCAATAGGAGAGCTTGACGGGCAATAGTTGCTCTCAACGGCTCTCGTGCCTCGTTAAGCTCTTTAAGGTATTCGTCTGGGCTTTTCCCCTGCGGTTCTGTTACTTCTTCACTCGGCTCTGGCTCCTCGACTCTCCTAGCTTCAGTTTCAGGCCCTTCGGGGTTTACTGCCTCTTCTGATACAGCAGCAGCAGTTTCTTCTGCAGTTGATTCGGGTTCTGGATCAGGGGGTAGAGGGAAAGGTTGATTGAGTAGTAACTCTGTCGCAGCATTTACGTTGTTATGGGTCCGCGCCAATGCTCGTTCGGCAGCAGATCGAGGGAAACCCATTTCTGTTAGCATCTGTACTCCATTTTCGTCAACTCCAGTGCTTGGTGGGCGGGTAGCAGCACCTGATTGTGCAATTTCTATAGCGTACTCCCCTCTCGACTCCTCATTTTCGCCATTTGTGAGTTCGAGCACGCAGTGTACCACATACCTGGTGATCCCCAAAGGGGCAGAGATAAGCCAGGGAGATTCCCAAAAGTTCTGCAACAGTGGTAGGGCGGCAAGACGTAGTTTCACAAGGAAGTTATGTGGCTCAAAGTAGCCAGGATCTGTGTCCTTCTTATCCCGAGTAAGGGTAATCAAGGTTTGCGCAGAGTCGAAGAGAGGTTTTGATGAGATTATAGGATGGAGCAAATGTAAGGCAACCTTCAAAGCACCATATGCATGCAAGAGTTGCTTTTTCTCCACGTCAGAACGGTTTTCTTCCCTGATTTTTGTTATACTGTCAATAGCCGACATGAAAAGCTGGCAGCCACCGAAGATTGCATCAAGACCCCCAACACGATACAGAGCGTAAAGCTGTACGGTGTGCAGTGACTTGGTGGATGTCCGCTCTTTAATATCTTTCAGGTGATGTAAACAGAACTTAACAAAAGAAACGCACCATCGATCAGGAGAGCAGTGTACAGACTCAATATGACACTATGATACATAAAGATTTCAGGACCATCTTGGTAACATTAGTCACACTATCAGACGAGAATTCAATCACTTACTTGTAGTCGCCTCAAATTTGAGATGCTTTAACATGATATCTGCAACAATAGTGGAAGATTCCTCGATTTGCTTTTTCTGAGCAGGATCTGGATTTCGCCTTGCATGGAACATCTTGACCATGGCTGTTTATCGTACTCTGAGTCACATTCATGAATATCTAAAGAGACTATGGCCCTCACCTTGGAAGAATGGAGCCAAAGAACTTGGCAGACCATGTGTCAGGTGCTTCAGGGCAGCCGCGTTTTGCTCTCGGGAGTCTTTTTTCGAGACATCTCGATTGGAAACACTTGTTGCGGCTGACGATGAGGCCATTGGCAATCCATTCGTGGTACCAGTGGGGTTAGGAGTAGTAGGCTCTATTTCATCCAGATTTACAGTTGACTGGTCAGGTGAGACTTCCAGAGAAGAGGTGCTTGGTGTATGGGCAACACTAATACCCTTTCCAGAAAGACCAGCAAGCAAAACGATATTTTCCCAGACGCTAGCACGATGGAGAGATCCAAGGTCAGAAACCACTTGGGGGGAGGTATTGCTCATTAGTATCTGCAGCAGCGTGATGGAAGCTCTGCCATGTGCGTAACCAGCAGTAGCGAACACATCAGAGAGAAGTGTGATTCGGATATGAAGAGTTACAAGACTCCTGAATTTCTGATTGGCTTCCTCATGATTTTCGGCTGGGGAAACAAGGTTAAGATCTTCAAATAGAGAAAAACGGAAAAGGAGCTCACGAGCAACATCTATAAATGGCAGAAGTTTAGATTGCTCGGTGACGTTTTCCCAGAACTCCTTAGTCTCTTGGAGTGATTTCGCTACCAAATTTGCAAGAAGCAAGAAGGTTTCGCTAGTGACTACTTCCACTGTAGTACGCATTATTTGCACCATAGAATCAGATGCAACTCGATTGGCATAATCATAAGGCAAGCACGGGAGACCAGTAAGGCGGCCCAGACGAGTAAATCCGTCAGTCAAAGTAACAAAATCCCTGCAATGTGGCGCATGTTGGAATAAACCTTCAAGGAACTGGCTAGGTTTAGGACTAATTTGATAGTGAAACTGACAACACTCACTCTGCCTATTATATCAATATATGACACCACTTCATTATCATGAGAGCGGTCTGCAACATCATCGTCGTCCTCGCTTTCTTGACCACCTTCAGCAGCATTCGAACTCTGTGATGTATTCGTGACATCTTCCATAGTCACATCACTGTCAGATACGGCTGATGGAGTTGAGATGTGTGTCAAGTTATACCAATGCTGCTGGTCAGAAGGCACAACATAGACATGGCCAAGTTCTTCGATTTTGCACAGTGTTGCCTTGATGGCATCAAAAACAGGAACTTTGAGGGATGGATGATGTCTGATGAGTTCGTCGATCGCTGTGCCAATCAAAACTGCATTCTCCTTGTCCAAGAGAACCTTGGTATGTCGCTCGGAAGTAAATATAGAAAATATCGCAGGGATGATGCTGGGGCGCTTAGCAAGCTGGGCCTGACCAGCCTCGTTTAGACAGAGGGCTCCGATAGCGTTTGGGATGGCTTGTATGACCTATATAAGAAAGATTGTCAAATGTGGGCAAGAGAAGACCACAGAGAACAAACCTCAATTACAGGCTCAAGGCCCATTTCAATGGCATTGTAAAACGCTTCTGGCAAGCCAGCCTCCTGAATAATTGCCAACGATGTCGGTTCATTGTGCACAAAAGTGGCCATGATGTTGATCGCTGACTAGGTAGTAAGATATAGGTATAAAGAAATGGTTTCTGTGCATACCAATAGGCAAGACGGTGGGACCAAAAAGATTTCGGTGCTCAATTATCAACTTTATTGACTTTAAGAGAGGCATGTCAATCAGACCGCGAAGCCATTCAGTAGTACCAGATGATTGCATCATCCTATGCATCGACCGTAATATATGTTTCAATACTGCTGATCGCGAAATAGGTAGATCACCTGCAGACACAATGAAAAAAGTGAACCTCATATCAAACTAAATCTGATGCTCACGAGTTTCCGATGACTCTGATCCATACTCCTCGATATCGGAGTCGACCTCGTACTGCAGGTATGGAATAAGCATTCCTCGGCTCCGTCGACTAAGGAAAACCTACCTTGATTCTTTCAACAAGTGCTTCAACACCGTGCGAGTTGCAAAACACTTGAAGAGCATTTGAGAAGCTATAAAGGACATTATCAACAAGCTGCATAGTCTTTGACACAGCTGGAAGCCGGATGGGCAGTTTGTTTTGAATGACTTGAATGAGCAGTGGAATGAGACCGGCACCGACAACCATATTTCCACCAGAAGCATGAGACGCAATGAACGTGACGAACGATAAGAGGGCATCGATGAATGTATGGGGTGTTTTATTCTCAGGATCGGCAATATCATTAACAGTTTTGCGGAAAAGCGCCATTAAAATGCCGTGGTTGACACCGGCGTTCACGGCTGTTAAAACTTCTTGAATCTTGCCCCGATAGCGAGCAAGGGCATCCAAAGCGAGAATTGCACCAGTCTGGACCCATACTGAGACATTGTGCTCAACCTGCAACAACTCGGCAAGGTGTACAATCAAATCAGGTTCGTAGATGAAAAGTGACGTAGATGCCTGCGCTTCACTATGGGTGTGTCCAAATATTGCAATTGCAAGCAGTCTGGCAACCATAAGTTTCTCTCGCTCAGCTGTTCTCCCTTCTGTAAGAACTAGGGCTGCTCGAATTCGATAGAGCAACTCAAACTTATATGAATCGGGAACCGAATAGGTTTCAATGGTATCGGCTAGAACCTGCATCATTGGTTTGGAGAGCAGCGTCTGTTCATCGATAACGATGGTGACCGGGCCAGTAGCAGATTGCTGGGGCTTCCGGGAGCCTTGCATAGCATCAGAACCTTCCGTATTGGTGAGTTTATCGGTGGCACTTGAAGCACTTGGCTCGGTTCTGTAAAATGTAAAAGTGACTCTGCGTGCATCTGAGGGCAGTGCTCTGATTTTTGCATCTTTATCCGGACATGCTAAATCTACTAATGAGATACCATTTTCGTGGACATAGGACCACTTCTTGGAGAGTGCCAGAAGACGAGGTGTGGAAATGCTCAGAGCATGCGAAATTTGCAGCTGGGTAGAGTACTGCTGGGAGGGACGAAGTAAAAGATGAAGCGACAAGACAAGGATGTCGATGTCAGAAGCATACAACAAACTGTTCAGCCTCTATAAACTGGTATGAGCAACGAGACAAGAAAAAGGGTCAGACACAGAAACTGACATCGTAAGAATTGTATGTCTTGCGGTTTGTTGAATTCTCGAGAAGCATGCGCTCGAATCTGAGAATGTCGCAGACTTTCCTCTTGGTCGCGGGGGCGAATGGATTCAACTGTAACTTATCTATATCATATTCCTTGATCACGTCCTCAAGGATAGCATCGAATTTATTGAGGACTTTAATCCAAGCATTCATGTCTGAACGGGGCCATTTCCAAGCGTCTATCGGGGAGAGTACTTGGGAGATTTGGTCGTCAGGAGTTGCGAGTAAGAGAGCGATTAGATCTGCAACTTGGGGAAGCTGAGAAGAGTAGTAAGAAAGAGGATAGATAGACAAAGAAAGATAGAAATACGGGAGGAACAGGTTTCTTTGGTTTGTGGACGATCTTCATTTTCCTCGAAAAGATCGGGGAAATGCGATAAACGGCGCGTCCGCCAGCGGGTCGAGGTGGATAAGGTCAGGTCAGGAGTTTCCGACCAAATCAGGTTCCCACCCAACATTTCCACTATGCTGCTGACGCAATGTCACTGTCACGCTCTCCTTCAATCCCTTGCCACTCATGGGCAAACGCAAAGTCATCGTCTCTGACGACGACCTCAGCTCCCACAGTACTGACCAAGCATCAGACAACTCCCCAGATGAGTTCTTACCCCTCTCAAAATCCAAATCGAGCGACAAACCTTCTTCTGTACGCCTCAATTCTATTCATCTCTTTTCATCATGCACACAAACACGTCCTCGCTACAGACGCGTAACCCGCGTAAAATAACCAATCCTAGCGATAACGATCTTCCAACCGTCAAGAAGCCCAGAATACACGTGCGTTAACCGCTAATCTTCGTCCCTTGATTGTATCTCACCCTCCCGTTATTTACGCTCAAGTCAACAGTCCATCGCTCTACTGACGGCGAAAGTTATATTGAGTTGGGAAAGAAGAGACGCGTGACAATCAGATCTTTCAAAGGTTCACCCCTCATCGACATCCGGGAATACTATCCCAGTGAGGGCGTCGAGAAGCCAGGAAAGAAGGGCATCTCACTCACGGTGGAGCAGGTGAGACCTAACCACTTATTACTCCTTACATACTAACAGGGCTCAGTGGAATATTATCAAGTCCAACATCGCTGTCATTGACAAGTTACTCTCAGATCTCAAGGAATAAATTTCTATCATTAATATATCTAGTGTACTATTATATTAATGTAAACGCAACTTGATAAGCAACCTCATATCCTCTATTCAGTAGTCTAAACCTGAAGCAGCTCTATGTGCACCAGTCAGACCTCTTGTTGTAAGGCCTTTGAACCATGCTGACAATTTGACTACTAGTCCTTGGAGATCTAAAATGGTTTCCACCATTACCATTGTGCTATAGGTCCTCTCATATCTCCTACAACAATAGTTAGGCATTGGAGTCATCAACAACAAATTGTTAGTTAGATGACGCACCACCAACAAATGAAGTACTCCTTGAGCAGACTGAACGTCAATAAACCCCTGTCTCGGAAGGCATCAAACAGTCGTCGCCGTTCGTCTTGCCAAACTGCGTATGCACAATACTTGGCAGTAATCAGAAACACTCGGATCTAGGTCATGTCGGCTCTATGAGCTGTATTGCAACCTAGTCTAGAGCTTACAACATACATTGGAGTGGGTAGTCACCAATGCGTGGTCCAGACTCCTGCGTCACTGTGAGAATGTTGTAATATCAATGTAGTCGCTGGTAGTCTACGTACCTGGCAAGGTCGTTCAACTTCAACACCATTAACACACGCCGAGGTACCCTGCGTAACACATCGAAAACGGAAAGCAATAAACCCTCGCGATTCACCACTGCATCACGTATTGCTTCCATTTCCTCGTGTGTTTGTGGCTTTATTTCAATCATACCAGAGGCTCTCCTGTATGTGCGGTCATCATCGTCCCATGTACCTTCCAGACCTGCTCTACCTGTGATAGCAGATTCAAAAACGGGGTACTAGAATTTCAAACGTCATTAAGCAGTCTTATGCAATTACCTCTACACTTACAAGATCAGGAGTGATGTTGCCAACAACCTCTGCGTATTTTCGACGGTCTGCTAATGTTGACGGAGACGCCGGCGAAATGAGCGATAACCAAAGGCGGCTATAGTTCACACGCAATGGTGAATCTATGTCGAAATAAAGGCCGTGGTCGAGTAATGCAATCTCAAAGTTATAAGGTGATCGAGAATTTAGAGGTGCGGGTCTTATCAAAATATTTCCTTAGGGATGTCAAGTTCACTTAAGCTCAATACATTTAAATGTCAGGTATACATACCAGCATGTGGGTCCTATATTCATGTGTCAGTCAAAGAAAAAGACACCTGTAATGACCAAACCGACATACCGCATGAAACCAGCCATTGATAAACACCATCTGACTGAAAATACGCGAAAGCTCCAACGCAACCTTATTTCGATCAATACCTGCATTCGCCAGATACGCTAAATCATCAACACGAGCACCCTGGATGTATTCCATGATCAGAACTCGCTTTTTAGCCGTGATGATCTCTGGTATGTATAGTGATGTATGTATTTGAGAGAAGTCGTCCTGTACTCTAATCGCATTGCTCGCTTCATGGATGAAATTCATTTCCTTTGGAAGATTCTCGCGCATTTCTTCCTATAATATAATAGACTGTAAGTAAGTTGCAGGCAGAAAGGCGCAAATATATTATCTACCCCCAGCCATGTGAACTCGAATTCAGGAAACCAATATTTGACCCACCCTGCAAAGGCGTAAGGATGAGAGTATCTTCAATGAACAGGCAACCACAGACCAAGGGTGACTTCTACCATTTCTATATCAATATCACAAAACTCCGCCAGGTGTGGATGTTGAACCTTCGATGCGTAAGGAACCATTACCACAACTCAAGCTACAACAGACCTTGACAGCAACCTTTCTTCCTGAATCCTTCAAGTGACCCACATGAACTTGTGCCAAACTCGCAATGCCGATAGGCTCCGTATCAAAATATGCGAACATGTCATGTATTGAGATGCCCATATCCTGTAGAAACAAATTTTCTATGTTGTCATACGGTGTCGGTTCGCATTGGTCTTGCAAGGGCCTCATCGTGCTCGTCCATTCTTTTGGCAACATATACAGTGAAGACATATGCTGGCCCATTTTTATGAATACACCTAGAGTTTAATTCAGCCACTGCAATATTTTGATACTCACAAGCAACTTACCCCCATTCGCTAACAACGCTCGGAGAACCCGCTGAGCACTACGGGTATGGCATCTCGAGTACGCCGCTTGGCTTTCCTGCTCAGACTGGTATGTTCGGGCAAAAGTCCACTTATAATCGATTACACCAAGGATGGCGGCACCTACCGAGCAATATGCGTTAGATTCTGATAATTTCGTCACTTGAACAGACTGCAACGACTGACCTGCAACACGGGAGCACCGTACCACAGCATATACAGTATACCTAAACGGCTGGCAAGTCTCGAAAGCAGTCGCTCCAGCCGCTGTCAGTAGGATAGCGGAAGTCGTAAACAAAAGCCATTTTCGATGGGGAGGTTGCAACTTTACACTGGTGAGGGGAAGCTGGGCAATTCTAATAGAGCGAAACTGTAGCTTATGGCCAGAAAGGGCATAACGTTGAAGCTGGCGTTGGCAATGATGCCAGGATGTACCCGTACGGAGAAAGGAGGAAAGCATAATAAGGAAGGAATGATGTCAAAAATTATGATCACAATGTACAATTGCCATTTATGGATATCCGCTGATGCGGATCGTGATACAGTATTCTACTTGCTCCCCCTTGAGCTCCTTCGGGCCATAGACAAGCGGTGCGATGATTGAGCATCTTCGTTTTCGTGCATGGCCTCTGCATATCTACATGATATCGTGATAAATTTTAGCCAAGCTAGTAATCTATAGTGACAGAACTTACAAGAACTTGTAACGGACAAGTTCCTCTTCCATTTCCTCATTCCGCAACCTTTGTTTCACCAATTCATTCTGGGAAGCAATTAACAGTTGAAAATACCTAGGCACTATAATGCTACGTACTAGCACTTGCACATGTTCAGTGTTTAATTGAGCTAGACTTGTCTCCAATTTCTTTCTGGAAAACCTTCAGCTTCATTACTACTCTTCGACAAATTACTTACACTTGCACAGACAGTGCACGATTACTATTTCGTAATCCGTCCATTTCTATTGCATGTTTATTTGTTTCGCGCTGCGCATGTCTTGAGCCAGAGCCAAAACTTCAAGTCACGAACAATCACATACGACGATATCTTCATACTCGTGTCGATAGGAATCCAACATAAAGGGTGTGATTTGTATCGAAACAGAATCTTGTACAAACTGGTCAACATCATACTTGGCCTCCTCCCCTCTATCCTCCTTCGATACCTTCAAGAATATCAGTCCAATTCGCGTTACAGATTGTGCCTAATACTGACACGGTACCTTTCGAGGAGCTTATTGTTCAAGAAGGCCAATATTTCATCAAACTTGAGAGAGAGGAGAATATCCTCGTTCTTCTTCAACAGCATGACGCTGAAACCAAATATGGCTTCTATTCCATTTGCAAGGCAATTATCATATATACGAAAAACAACCTCCAAGGGGAATCTATAGAAGCAAAAGTTAACATCCAATACAGCCGGATTAAGGTCACCTTACCGATAGCTGAACATGGTCAAAAACCACTGAGAACAGAACATGCTAGACTTGATGCCCTGCCTCAGGAAATGGACATGTAATACAGGTAGGATTTCTTCAACTAATCGATCAAACTTGAAAGACGTTACTGTTATATGACAAGCTTAGACGCAGCTCATACCTGGAACTAAATACTATGAGCAAATTCAAGAAGTATTGGATTGTCACAAGTCACACATACAAGGCGCATCTGTAGTTTAGGCATTTCGGGCAGGAAATGACCTCGGAGATCATACACATCCATTAGTCGTACAAGGAGAGAAAATGCTTCCTCATCTGGCATCTGTTCCCCTGCCGGCTCAGTTTCAGTATACCCCATAGACAACAATCTCATACATTCAGAAGAAGAATAGCCACAACAAACGGGAGGCCTTGACAGTAACCAACTTGAGGATCGTAACTTATATGGTTCGTTAGGCACGTTCATTTATACTGACAGAAGCTTACAGTGAATAAGCTTTAAGAACGTTGAACAAATTCTCTTGTCCTATGCCTGAACCATCGGTGAAAAAGTCATGATGCGGGAATGTCCTAATTGCTGTAACTATCGACACACGACCAGAACCTTGTGCACATGATATAGTCCTTACCGTCCTAAGTCCCGCGTTATTGCTTTTTCATGAGCGCTAGTCTCCTTGAGTAGTTTCAAGTAAGTGCTTTCCAGTTCAGGATCTTTTGACGCTGCCCTATGCTCATCATGAACATTTTTAAAAAAAATTAAAGGCAGAGGTTACGAGTATTACATATGCTGCCACATCATTCCTCGAAGGGTAGAGGGTATACCTTTCGCAATAGCTCGGGCCAGTTCCTCCGGCTGTTGAGTAGCATATCCCTGATAGTCTGGCCGTCATTGGATCATAATTCGCAAAGCCATTTTAATGAATAAATATACCGGAAATAACGGCCCCCCAAAAGTCTGCCAAAGAGGAAGCCTTAGCAATTCATAGCTTGAAATGATGAACGATTCACCCCAATCTATTGAACTGATACCCGCCGAAACCACATGCTGCTCCTCTGTCTCCTTCTGCCTTCGGGCAGCAAACTCTTCCTGCAGCTTTTGCTGTCCATCAATACTTGCTCTATTTGATCTTGAAGCAGCATCCTGCAAATCTAATCTGTTCACTAGCAAGGGTAATCCACGAGAGGACCGGATTGTAGTGGTTGATGCTGTTTTCTTATGCATTGGACGAAAGGGATCATCAAAGGTTTCAAGTTGATCATCAGGATTATTCTTAGTTTCATCTAGAACGTGTTCAAGCTGTTCGAAAGAAGCAGCGGAGTTTCTTCGAGAAGTTAGTGCAACGGGTGAAAAAAGGACTTCATCATCCAGAGCTACGTCGTTAAACTCTGTCTCTGCGACGGACTGTCTACTTTGAGGCTGTGTGAAAGTGTCAGAGGTTGGAGAACGGAGGGCCTCTAGAGCCGTTGGCGTGGTAGTAATCTGTTGAGATTCTGTTGTGTCTTGAGTCATGTTGAGGAAGATTGCTTCAGACAGATGGTAGCAGCATCATTCCCATTTCCTAAATAGGGGTAGCGATAGTATATACATGCAAGTGCTGTGTATCATAGTACTTGTATAAATCAGCACAGTAGTGTTGCCACTGTGTAGAGCCTGCAAATACCTAACCCTTTCCCTGATTCGACGGACAATAGGCTATACAGATATTGCCTGCTCGTTAAGAACGCATTACAGGTAGAATCCAGGGGGGGGGTTCCTTATGTTCATCAAGTATGGTACCTGATATGATACCGAAACATATCGTTTACAAGTTTCAGTGGGTATCGGAACGGGATGAAACAATGCACTCATAGATGTGCCCCATGTGGAGACTGTCGCAGAAATGATTATATCAAACGTTAATAGTATCTAGGAATACAGGAAAGTCCAAAAAACCGCAGACCACATAGGAGGAAATCTGCCAATATATGAAGATTAAATATGAGACAAATACAACGTATCATTACAAAATCGATGCCCATCAGAGTACAAGGAAAAAGAGGGTAGGGAGGGGGGGTTGTGTGAATCCATGTCAGCGAGATATGTGTTCGAGGCTGTAATCCGAGTCCGTATCCGAAGACGTTCCGTCCCAAGGATGGATGTACGGTAACTGCATCTGGTCACCAACGGAGGCGAGACATTCAAGTTCTAATAGGCAGTATCCCTCTTTCCAACGCTCTGAACGCTCGTGAGCACGGACTATTCTCCAACCGATGTAAGTCGAGCACTGTGCACAGCTTAACTCTTGCATTGTATGAGCACCGGTTGCCATGAGTTGGACACTGGGACGACCAAATTTCACATTGTAACTGTCATTCCGGTTAGCTGAATTCTGGGTAATATGTAGACGATACTTACGTTTCAGCAAAGAGGGATGCTTTACCAAGGAAGCCTTTGAAGGCGCGTGAGCCTGGGGGGTACTTAGATAGAAGTGGTGAGGACAGATTGCTAAGAAAAAGTGGTATTAGACTTACGGAGGAGGGTAGTAGATGGGCATGATTTGAAGTGATACAAGTGGCGCACTTTTTGCAAGTAATTGCGCCAGGAATCTTTGGGAGAGGTCTGGAGGAGCGATTCGGAGATGAAGAGAGTGGCAGAGGAGGCAAGAGACGGCGAGGTCGACTTTGCTCGCCGGCGAGAGAGGGCGAAGGGGTGATGGGGAGCATTAGAAGGAGAAATGATGAAGGCTGGACCATGTTATGTTATACAGTTATACAGTTACTATATGCGGTAGCTCGTTGCCGGAGCTGATACCCGCCCGATCAATCTTAGATTTTACCCGATCCCGTTGGTGCTGTACTGTACGATATAACTTTCCCTTCTTGCTTATTCACCTCTCACTCATGTCTTCCTTCCTCGTCTGCACTGGCTCCAATGTCCTTTTGGATCACTCTGATATACCCCAACCAGCAACTATAGTTATAGATAGAGACACAGGCAAGATTTTAGATATCTACCATACTCGGCTCGCACAGGATGAGTTGCACTTACCCGACCATGTTATTTGGGTGGATGCTCATGATAAGATCGTACTTCCTGGTCTTGTAGAGTGTGTCTTTCTACTTCCCTTGTCTTGCTCCACTAATCTCACCAATTTTAGTGCACATGTACATCTGAACGAACCTGGTCGCACTGACTGGGAAGGTTTCTTGACGGGCACCCGGGCTGCTGCTTCTGGTGGTGTAACTACTGTTGTTGATATGCCTCTAAATTCTATTCCACCTACAACTACTGTCGAGAACCTTCATATAAAGCGTGCTGCTGCTCAAGGGCAATGTTATACTGACGTGGCATTTTGGGGGGGTGTTATTCCAAGTAACCAGGTCGGATCTAGTATCCCTCTCTAACACCCACCTCAAACTCATCACTATTACTTTAGAAACATCTCAAGCCCCTCATCGCAGCTGGCGTCAAAGGCTTCAAATGCTTTTTAATTGAAAGTGGAGCTGATGTGCGTATACTTGTCTCTTGTCCATTATTGGTAACCCATGATTGCCATATAGGAATTTCCCTGTGTGTCTGAAGATGATGTTGGCCGTGCAATGGCAGAGATTCAAGTACCGTGATTTTTATCTACTGTTTCATGTCAGCTAAATTCCCTGCAGGATGAAGATACAGTTTTGTTATTCCATGCGGAGCTGGACAGCCATCTGCATCCGAACACAGCATCAGACAAAGCCTCCTCGGACCCTACACTTTACTCATCCTTCTTGGATTCGAGACCGCAGCAGTTTGAGGTTGACGCCGTGTCACTAATTACTTCGTTGCAGCAACTTTACCCAAATCTCAGATGTCATATAGTTCACTTATCTGCTGCATCAGCGCTCCCTATCATCCGAGCTGCCAGGTCTGCAGGCCTGAGATTGACAGTGGAGACTTGTTTTCATTATCTCTGTCTCTCCTCAAATGACATACCTCCTGGACGTCCAGAGTTCAAATGTTGTCCACCAATTCGAGATACAAGGAACCAAGATAGTCTGTGGGATGCTTTAAAAGCTGGTATAATTGATTGCGTTGTTTCAGATCACAGTCCCTGTGTGGCCGACTTGAAGCGGCTGGGAGAAGGCAACATCATGGATGCCTGGGGTGGCATCAGCACACTCGGTTTGGGATTGAGCTTACTTTGGACAGAGGGCCAGAAACGAGGAGTGACAATTGGTCAGATTTCGAAATGGACAGCTAAAAATTCTGCAGAACATGCCGGCGTCGGTTCTTCGAAGGGTCAATTGAAGGTCGGTTACGATGGAGATTTTGTGATATGGAATCCGGAGGTGGAGTTCTCGGTACGTACTCCCTACTGGTCACTATGAATCATTGTGTACGATGGACCCTCCAGGTTACACCTGAGTCACTTCAATTCAAGAATAAATTGTCTCCTTATGTTGGACAAAAACTTCTGGGTCGTATTGAACAGACATATCTCCGAGGCAATCTTACATACGACTGGAGCTTTGGTAGCTTTGAAGGACTTACTGCGGCAGGGCGCTTAATTTGATGACGGGTTTTTTCTTTCTTTTTTTTGGGATATTCTGATGGATATACAGAGTGTTACCCTCTACAGAGTTGAATACCAATGTGAATTATTACCAGGATGGCTGTTTTGGCACGTGTTGGATGGTATCATTTGCAGTGATGATAGAAGTGATGACGATGATGTATCTCACTATACTATTACGACCACATACGATCATCATTGTGTTCAATCTTTATCCAACAATCATATAGTACAGTACCCAGAAAGTGGGTTATCATGCATGTACTGTGCACTGAAACGGGTATTTGTCGCCCAAGTAATATAAGGGGCACTCGTAAAGCATAAGAGACAGGGCCATTATTATAATGAACATGACATGTGTAATTCCATATTGTATCCGCGTGTATGCTCTCTCCCACTCTTACTCTCGCGTCAACCTGCTACCATCTTTCCACCTCTATCCATCTCACCGTCTCTGCTGTCCTTCATTACGATTGAAACTCAATGATCTACCTCTATGTTGCCCTCATCCTTCTCACTGGTTTCGCCTTCATCGCCCAAGCTTATGTACCCGCTCAGCCTACCAACTCTTCCAGGGTAGCTATTGATGGAGGCCTCAATGTTACCGACATCTCCAAACTGCAGCTCCAGTGGTATCTAAATGGGTTTGTTTCGTCTATTTCAGTTTCCATCATTCTCTCAATATAGCCCTTCAGCTCATATGTTGAGAACGTTTCGTACCAATTGGTAGGCCTCGAAGGCCGGGGTATAAGCAAGGTGCATGTGTTCTCATCACTCACTTCAAGGTACTAATGTATTTACAGGGTGCTCTTGTCCACTTCTCTGAAGCCTTTGTGAAGCCTGACACACCAACCAGTAGTTTTTTTTTTACACAATATCTCCTTCCATTAAACTGACAATCATTCTCATTAGCAAATACACCCTGGATAGCTATGGTGTCTTGTGATGCAAATGCCACAAACGCGTCAATGGAAGTGGATGTTTTTACCCTAGCCCGCGATAAGGGGGCGAAAGCAGCTGCAAGTAAACGCTCTCACGTCATCCATGACCATCAGGATCTGATTGGCTCTATCTAGTTGCTATATTCGTTATACTCACTAGCCTGCGTTATCAACCCCGAGTATGCCGACCCCGAGACCTTTGACCAAGTTTTCGACATCTTCTCAACACAGAGCTTAACCAGTGCTCATCTAATTGAATATCAGTTTGGTCAGTCCGGGGAGGCCAACACAACGCTATATAAGTCTTATGACTCCAGACGTTTGAATGATTCGGAAGCTGTCATCAATGCAACTATCGAACTTGGATACCCAGTTGCACCGGGTTACCTGTATGCTGTTTTGCGGGCTTACAATGCAACGGATGACCCGTCTGGCACGGCAGGTGGCTCCTCAGAAGGTAATGGAGTAGGCTCCTCAAATAATAGTAAAAGTCCCAACACTTCTTTGGCAATGTATGATATACCACTCTTCCCTGCTCCTCTCTCATGGACGTTAACAGGATTATCCTCTATGCCATTACCGGTTGTGTTTCGGCCCTCTTTTGTGTCGTCATCATTTCTGGAGTCAGTCTTTTCTCATACAAGTCATGTCTTGGTTTATTTATAGTCTGGTAGGCTGTGAGAGCTATTCGTCACCCAGAGCGCTATGGCCCACGAGCTCGCTTCGGAGGGGATGGCAGCCCACAAAGTCGCGCAAGAGGTCTCACTCGTGCTATCCTGGATACATTTCCTGTAGTCAAATTCGGGGGTCCAACCCAGGATCCGGACACTAATAAAGATGTAGAAGCAGTTCCTCCGAACAGTAGTCATGTTGAACTCAAGAGGCGAAAAGCCTCAGACGCAGTATTATTCCCAACCGCTGCGCAAGATCTGAGCCCAACAACGGAACTTGAACAGAGAAAGGAAAATAGGAGCGCAATCGAGAGTACACCTCGCCAAGGCGATACGGGAAGCAGTACCTTCCCATCAGCATCTATGCCCATTGATGGTCCAGTTCCGCGTAGCGAAAAGCAATGTGTTTCGGAGAGTTCGCACTTGGGCAGTCGCAGTCCCAGGCCGGCTACAGATTCAAGGCAACAGAATGACCTTATGCCTGAATCAATCGGTACAGAAACCTGCCCAATTTGTATCATTGATTTTGAAGAAGGGGATGATATTCGTATCCTTCCATGCGAGGGTAAACACAAATTTCATCAGAGTTGTGTTGATCAGTGGCTGTTGGAACTATCAAGTTCCTGTCCGATATGTAGACATGGTTAGTAGCCGTTGTTGCTTCATTTTATCGTGATTGAGTACTAACTGCATTTAAATCAATAGATTTCCATGTTTTGGAGACCATGATGACCCGTGATTCTGATGACGAGGATGTTGACCCAAGGGAGAGCCAGAGGATGTCGCGGATTCCATCGAACCGGATCACACCAACAGTGAATCGACTTTCCCGCTATCTGCGGTTCGCCAGTCGGCGACGAGATCGTAGACGACGGGAAAGGGAGGATGACAGTGACCCTACTGATCCATATCTGCCACCTCCACCAGAATCTTTGACGCACGGGGTATGAGGCTTACTGATTTTCTTTCCCTTGACTTTGTCGTTTGATATGTATTATGTCCGTTTGCCTGTATATGCCCTATTATTCTTAATCTACCACTTTCAGGTATAATCAATTCCCAAAGCTTTAATCTATTATCTGGTTACTTTTCAAGCCTATCCTCCAAACCTAGCCAGCCTCTTTCGTCGCATTTCATCTAGACTCAGGACTTCGGGGGAAGATGAAAGATCATGGACGTCTGTGTCATCCGGATTATGCATCGAATGAGTACCATTTTGTGTTACTTGGGAATGGTTGATATCTGGTGTCGTAATATCGAGACCAGTTGTCTGCTGCTGGTCATTATGTGTATCCTCAAGAGAGGCTCTAAGGGCAGCCTGAAATTCAGCATCATCGTCATCATAGACAACATCCATTGGAGAGCCATGTTGGGAAGCCTCTTGTCTGGTATCCCCCTTTTGAGATCTTTTTCTTGCCATTGCTTCACTTTCTGCAATTGCCTGCCGTAGTTGTTCCTCTTCTTCTTCTTCCTGTCTTCTTCTTGCCTCCCTTCTGACTTCCTGGGCTTCAATCTGCTCTGGAGTCAGTCCTTCGGACCATAGCTCTCGTTGGGCGAATTCCTGTTGTTCCCGCAGCCGCTGTAGCATGACGCGATTGCGTTCCATACTTGCAGTAATGGGGTCTACATCCGCATGCCCCCTTGAATTGGATTGTGGTGTGGAGTGACTCAATGATATAATATCTCCAGATGCCAGGTTAGATGGTGACCTTGCCTCTTCAGTGCTAACATGGGAAGATGACTGTGAGTGAGCTCTATCACCAGCAAGTGAAGCTTGCAAGGCGGCCTGAAGCTCGAAATCCTCTTCTTCGAAATCATCTACGCCCTCAGTGGAATCCCTAGTATTTGAACGCGATGGTGCCTCCATTGTGATCGCAGGATCGTCTGGCTCGGATATTGTTGATGCTATCGCATCTGCCTCTGTTCGTGGAAGGGCCAGAGGGCCAGATGAATCAGCTTGTGTTATAGCAAATACTGAATAGCCTGAGGGAAATGGTTTAACGTTATAGACATTGCTTATGGGAGTTTTTTTGCCTTGCCTTCAGTTTCTGCTTGCTGTAGTACCATCCTGAGATAGAGTTTTCCAACCCACTCAGGGGAAGGGAGAAAGGAATTAAGATTAAACCAGTGGCCATCTCCAGTATCATTGTGAATATCCGGTTCGGCATGACCAAAACGGCGTAAAGTGAACCAATGCTGCTCCAAATTCAGGATGAATGCAAGCTGACAGCTGCGTGGGTGATCAGTTGTGACAGTAGTTTTTGTGTGTAAAAGCAACACGTACTGGGGTCGATCATGATACAGTCTCATCTCTTCTCCGCGCCATCGGACGAGGCTGAAAGACGATAAGATAGACTTTCCAGGGAAGTCAGAGAATATCGAACCTGAGTCCCCACACTTTGAGGGCATTCTCAATGACCTGAACCGAGAAAAAGCCTGGAGGGATATTATGCGGTGAAAGAGAAGGAAGTAAGGATAAGTCATACCAGTATCATCCATATTAGTACTACCACCAGGTTCTGAGATCCCTCGATAACTCAACTCAAGCATGTCAAGATTCTGCGCAATAACTGAGAGTTCAGGAGCAGAGAACTAATGGGCATAAGCCAATGAAGTTGGAAAGCGAGCATTCTCCATACATAGTTGCCCTCTACATTGCAAGTAATGAATAAAGAGTATATGGGTGGCGTAGTGAATACATACGCAGTAAGTTGTTTAATGCATGTTGTGCACAGAGAGCAGAGCCTTGTTGCTGTCTTTCGTGGTATATAAAAGACGAGAGATCTTGAAGGCTCGACATGTTCAAGTTAGACCAGAAGAAGTTGCGAAAGACGTGACGCGTATGGAAAGCACAGAGAGTTTGGCGCGTGGGAAATTACGTCACATCGCTTCTGACAATTCTGATATTCGTGATTCAATTCTTGTCCTTCAGCTACCATTTTGTGCACTCACTCTCTCAAGCTCATATATTCGCATCCACATGAGTTCCATGATAATCTATTGCCGATGCATTTCACAACATATAAATCTCGTCAAATCGCTCGAAATATGACAGAGCTTTTCCACCCTTCTTCTCGATGCTCACCTCTCTCTATCTACTAGCCGCGTTGCTACTTTATGTCGCACCTATCTATGGTGTGGCTCCGGCTGGTCCATGGGATCAGTTTAACTTTGCTCCTCCCAGCAGGACCGCTCGTCCTGTCACTGTCCACTCGACAGATGGCATGATACAAGGCGCCAGTAATCTTGTAACTGATCCACGACAGTCTGCCGTTCTTAGGAGTGCTGGGTCCTTTGTGGTCCTTGACTTTGGCCAAGAGGCAAGTATTTTATGTGCCCCGATAACTATTGTCTGATTTCCGCTTTGACCCAAGGTTGGAGGAATGGTCTCTTTCAGCATTGATCAGGCATCTGGGGACTCGGCACTTTCCCTTTCGTTTACGGAGTCCCAGGAGTTTATCAGCCCTCTCCGCTCTGATGATTCTTGCCGTTCCGTCCCAACCTTCGACAGTGATGGTGTACAATCTTTACCCACTCCTTTGAAAGTTGGTAGATTCACACAAACTTTGGCTGAACAAAGAGGAGGCTTTAGGTATCTTACGATTGTGTCGAATTCTGCTGCACCTGTTGCCGTATCTGATGTTTCTGTACACTTGACGTTCATGCCTCATTGGGATGACCTGCGTGCCTACACTGGTTACTTCTTTGCCCGCGATCCGGGTTTCCGGGACCCACTCTTTTTGACGAAACTGTGGTATGCCGGTGCATACACGGTGCAAACTAATACGATTGATGTCCATACAGCAAGGCAACAACCATGTCCTCGACCGCAAGGTCTGCTCAAAGAACTGGCAGTTTCTCGTTACTTGTAACTTATTGTATTCACTTAGGGTGGGCAAATAACGCCACCGGTGGACCAGTTGAAGGTCCAATCCTTGTTGATGGTGCCAAACGAGACAGGTAGAACTCTAATTCTCAAGTATGAATGTTCACTCATTGAAAGTAGAAACATTTGGCCAGGTACATTTAAACCACAAGCACCTTTACTGTAGATTACCTTATCCTTTTACCTTGATTACAGGCGATATGGGGATCTCATCACACACCGAGCTTGTGGCTCTGAATGACATGCTTCCCACGAAAAATGCTTTAGCCGTCATGTTCTCCACTCAAGACCCGACCACTGGATCCCTTCAATATTCAGGGCCACCCATTAATGCCAAAGGAAGCGATACTTATATTTGCTGGTCTCTGATTGGTGCTCGCAGCTATTACTTATACACTGGTGATCTTGATTTTGTAAGGTCCGTTTGGAGCAATTATACCAAGGCCGTCCAGTTCCTCGAGAGTCAAGTAGATTCTACAGGCTTGATGAATGTGCCATTGGCGTTTTCCAATGATTGGGGAAGGGATAATGGTCAAGGACACAATTCTGCCGCAAATGCTGCATTCTACATGGTCTGAATCATTTTAACCAAAATACTGAACACTGCTGATAGGCGCTGTTAGGCATTGAAATCTGCTTCTGAGCTTGCTGCTCGGCTTGGCGACACTGATTTGGCGCGTGCATATTCCGCAAATGCCACTTCAATTAAAGCTGCCTTCAATAGATTGTTATGGGATGAGTCTGCTGGGATGTACAGGGATAATCTCACATCGACAATACACCCACAAGATGGAAATTCTTTGGCAGTACTCTTCAATGTTACGAATAATGATGAACAAATTCAATCAATCAGTCACGGCTTGACTCAGTTCTGGACCGATATTGGACCTCTAAGCCCCGAGTTGGAGGATACTATCATACCATTCGTTGGAGGGTTCGAGGTAGGTTCAACTTGGCATCACCTTTTCACTGCCTAGATAAAGTCTGTTACAGGTACAAGCGCACTTTATTGCAGGGCAAGGTGAACGAGCTCTGGACCTTTTACACAAAGGTGAGTTATGGCGGTGCTTAGTTGTATCGAATGCTAATCCTAGTTACAGAGGTTCGTTCGTCCTTTGCTGTGTTAAAAGCAAACCTCACATAGAATGTAGTGGGGATATATGTTATACACCAACATTTCCGTCCAATCTACCCTTTTAGAAGGGTTCACTGCTAATGGGTCATTGGGGTAAGTGATAGAATACTATTACGCTATTGGTATCACCCACACTCTTTACATTTAGTTATCGCGCGGCACGGGGATATGATTTCGATCATTCCTACACCTCACATGCACATGGCTGGGCTACAGGTCCAACTCCTGCATTGTCATTCCATGTGCTTGGTGTGACAATCACCTCTCCACGCGGTGAAAACTGGTCAGTTGCTCCTGTTCTAAGTGGTTTGAGCGAAGCAGAAGGCGGATTTGAAACATCTTTGGGTTGGTTTGGGGTTAAGTGGAGTGTGAGTAACTCTACGTTCAACTTGTCTGTGGACACACCATCAGGGACCAGCGGAGTGGTGGTCCTTCCACGTGATGGTTCAGTCCAGGTAGACGGTAAAGATGTGCAAGCTAATGGTAGGGAGCTGCAACTTGCTGGTGGTCAGCATGAAATTGTAGTTAGTGATGAGTAGAAGAGTCAGGATCATGTTCTATCTAGTCAAATTCCTCACTTTTCCCTCCTGAAATTTGTTAACGAATAGACACTCGGGCTCTTGACTTTCTAATGATTGGTGTTGACTGCATGTACTGCCATTCGTCGGTTATTACTGGCTAGCAGTGAGTTTGCGGCAGCACCAGGCTTCGTGATACTCCTCATGAGAGAACTTTCATCTAGGATCAGGATATCCCTCGGCATGGTTTGTCGCGGAAGGGAACGGCCGAACTTCGATTATAGCTGACGAAGCTGAGTAAGGACGAGCGCTTATTTACCGCAGTGAAAGCGAAAATAGATGTCCGAGGGAACTCAGCCGCCAGTAGTACTGTAGTATGATACATGTATGATGCGTGGCTTGCTTGAATGATTTCCATAATAGGCAATTACGACAAGTTGCGTACTTTATCCCACGATTGACTGGGGGGGACCAACTACGTTTTCCCTACAACTCATTCCAACTGTGACTCATAGCTACACAGCCTCGCATTTTTCATTAAGCTATCATACAAATGGCAAGGAAGAAATGGTATGTCGTCACAGTCGGCGCAGCCGTGGGCGTTTACACCAGCTGGTGAGCCCTGTTCCCACCTATATACTGTCGTCGCGTTTCCTAAGCCAGGATCTTGTCTCCATGTTGTGCTGTCCTATCATACAGGCTGCAAGTGGCGCCACTGGTTATAGGGATATCGGGAGCCTCTCATCAAAGTTTCCCTACTGAGGCGGAGGCTGTACAGGCATTTGCCACTGCCAACGCCCGGGGGGAGGTGAAGGCAGTTGCACCAACAGGCAATGCAGTCGCACCAAGTATTTCTATTAGTTCATCTCAAGGATATTCCGGACCTTCAACACCCCGTTGGTCGCATTCTCATGGCTCCCCCTCACCTATGCATTCACACACGAGTGCTGTGAATAATACTAATACACTGAAACGCGCATATTCAGAGGGTTCATATGCGGGCCGACAAGATGATGGTGCTGGGCAACAGTATCAGGGTAAGGTGGTTGGCTCTCCTGCATACTGCGCGCCTTCTACTTCGAAATTCAATGCTGCGTCTGTGCAGTCACCGTCGGAGTTAGGGTACTATCAAAGTGAACATAATTCTAGAACTACAGTCTCGTCTAATGAGGATGATGACGATGGGCTGCTAACCCCACTGCGATCCCCTGCACTGCACTTTGGCAAGGAAAGGGGGGGAACTGACCTAAAGAAGAGGATGCCTACTCGGCATTCTCAGACCGAGGGCAAGGGGAAGGTGCCATCATCTGGGTCAAAGCTCTCATCGAGCAAATTCACAAGCAAGGACAGCCAACCAGAGCACCTTCCTAACATATCGGTGCTTCATGTGCATTGCCAGACATGTCAATGTCACAAATTTGTCAAGATGAAATGCCTTTGTCGTCCTGGCTCCGCTGGCCACGATGGTATTTCAAGTAGGATTTTTCAACCCATGCATGTTTTGCATACAGTGTATAGTGAACAACTGGATCCACGATCACCAATGGCGAAGAGAAGCCTCTTGCCGAAAACAACCAAGTAAGAGAAGATATGAGATTAAGTAGGGTGATGATGATTGATTGAGATGATGATTTGCATAGGTGGATAACATTTGGGCGAGCTTCACCCTCAGTATCGAGCATATCAGCGGGAGAAAGCCTGCTGTTTCAATGGAAATAGTAGGACTAGGAGTGGCGGTAAGATCACGTGTGTGTATGTATGTGAGGAACTCGGGATTAAGTTTCCACTTTCCACTACTACTGCTACGACTAAATGTACAATTCTTCACATATCTCTAACTTTGATTTCCCTCCTGCTACTACTTCAAATCTTCATTCTCAATCTCCTCTTTACGCACCTTCTACCCCTTCTGTTACTCGCCTCGATGACCTCTCCCTGTCAGACCTCTCAATCATGGATCGCCCCCCTCTATTTAGTAAGTCATTCGATTAAATTCATCAACCCCCCACAAGTTTATGTACAAGGCGAACAACAACCTTTTGATGAGGATGAGTATAAGTCAGACACTTCTGCCATGCTACATGTGGAATCAGAGCAGGAAGAAGTAGACAGCCGAGCGAAGAGACGGCAAGAGTCACAACTTCGTGAGGAGAAACTGCAGAGTGATCTCGTCGTGCTCAAGAAGCTGAATGCTGCGTTCGCATCCTTCTATCAAGCTTTGGAAGAGACGGGTTCTGCGAATGAGGTGCCACCCTTTTCTTTTGTTCTTTTAATATCACGCGGGGTCGCTGACCGTTTGTGACATTTTATCCCCCTCCATTTCCCTTCCTTTTAGCGCGTGGCTGCTCAGCTTGGTCAGACGGATGCCTTACTGAATAAGTACATTAATATCCTATCTCGGTCGGAGGACATTTCGCGTCTCATCCTGGATGAGGAGTGGCAGGGTGCCGAAGCGGTAAGAGATTAACGTTTATCCTGTTTGGTTAATCCCTGTCCTCGAGGACGAGCGTTACTCATACTTCTGGGAATGCTTATTTAGGATGAAGAGCGGTGGGAACGGGAGATGAGAGAGGCAAAAGAGAAAGCTCGGCGGGAAGCGGAGGAGCAGGCACTGGCGGAGCAGCAAGAGAGGGAGCGACGGACACGCGAGGAGCAGGAGCGGTTAGAACGAGAAGAAAGGGAACGGATGGAGAAGGAGCGACAGGAAAGGTTGGCGGCTCGTGGTGGCGTTAGAGGTGGGCGTGGAACTAGAGCTCCAGCGCGGGGTACGAGAGGGATAACACGTGCAGGTATGGAATGCCAGGAGTAAGATATACACGCGCAAGTTTGAAAGTCTAACAAATGGCGTAGTTCCTTCTAGCAGTAGCGGGGGGACTCTAGGGCGTGGACGGGCTCCAACGACGAAGGTTTCGCAGACTGCTGCTGCCGGAACGAAACGAGGAACATCTTCGTCTGGACTTCATTCCTCGTCCAGTGGCACATCAATACGTGGCACCATCAGACGGACATGAAATGAGCAATGGATCGAGAAAGGGTGTACTGGCCTCGTGCCACCAGACTACCTACCTATTCCTGCCATCATGCTGCTGCAATAAACGATAACGGATCCAAGGAATGCTCTTGCTATATTAGATGCTCAGGGGTATGTGGGGAGAGGGAGCTCGAATTCGAGCTTCTGGAGGGTATACCGTGCAAATTGTCATGGATGTTGTAAGTGCGTGTCATTAATGCTACATTATTTCAGTGTACACTATGTAAGTCCAAATTGTACAAATCATGACAGTGTCCAGGGTGACATTAGGTCCGTATACAACGGTATCTGGCGGCATTATGCGTGGTGACTGTGGGTAGTGGCCTCACTGGCGACGATACGGATCTTGTCGCTCCAATTGCCGGAATCACCAAACACTGCAAAGTGAATAAGCAGAGGAAGGAATGGGGAAACTAAGATATACATACAAACGATGCGATAATCACAATCGGGAGTAACGTTTGGGACTTCAACCTCCATGGAGCCCAGTAGAATGTCAAAGCCGGAAGCCAAAGTGACTAGAGGGGTTGATCAGTCTATAGGTGGACTTGATCAAGAAATCAGGATCTTACAGTTCATGAAAGTGCGATCGCCTTTCCTCAAGTAGATTTGACCGTTTCGGTTAGTAATTTGGGAAGGGGGATTGGAAATGTCCCTATGGATTGGTCAGATTGATAGCTGAGAAGGGGGAGGGGGAGGGAAAGATATTGACCAAGTTACATTGCGCTTTTGACCGATAACCCATGTGTCGCCTTTTGTGGGAGTGAGAATTTTTGGGACATAGACGTCGCGGACGACGACAGGGAGGGAGGAAACGAGGGCGAATAGGGAGAAAGAGAAGAAGAAGAAGAGGCTCGTGAGGGTAGTCGTGAAACGCATTGTCGTAAAAGAGGAGGAGAGAGGAGGAGAATGAGGAAAGGGAGTTGAGGGGAATGGTATGTGTGAACTGGCGTTTATATACTAGTTTCTCTCCATCCCCGCGGTCCAAAATAGCCGGTCACACTGCCTTTCCTTTTTAGTACATTTCCTTTTTCAGATCTTTCCCTCTTCCTATGCCTCTCAAGCGAAAAAGATCTCGAGTACACTCCCCCTCCCCCGCCGACACCTCCTCCCTCGACCACGACGACCATGTCCTCAGAGAACTCATCCACTCCTCCCTCGCAAAACGCGACACAAAGTCAGGCACAATACTCATAAAGAAGGCCAAGGGTAAGGCAAATCTCACAAAGGGTGAACTCGGCGGTGGCAGCTTTCAGAGCATGGGTACGCTCCTTCTTTCCTCGCTTCCGTGTTCCTCAGTACACTTCCGTTCCTATAGGCTTACATCCGTCGCTACTTCGTTCCCTGACTCTCCAGGGGTATCGTATTCCTACTCCGATCCAAAGACTGGCTATCCCTGCCCTCCTTGCTAATCCACCTCGGGATCTGGTTGGCATGGCCCGCACCGGTTCTGGAAAATCCCTCGCTTACATGGTTCCCCTCGTTCAAAGGCTGGGTGGCCACCATTCTACTACTTTTGGTGCCCGAGCTCTAATTCTATTGCCGACTCGGGAACTCGCGCTGCAGATTATGAAAGTGGGCAAGGAACTGGCGCGCGGCTGGCATTCTGCTCAGGGTACCCACGCGGGCGATAAACCTGAACATGCTTCCAACGGCCAAAACTTACGATGGGGACTTATTGTCGGTGGCGAGGGAATGGATGAACAGTTCGAAATGATATCAAACAACCCTGATGTGTAAGTACTCCACACTTCCACCTTGTCAGTGTCCTGAATTTGCCAAGCATAATAGCTACTCCGGGTCGATTGCTTCACTTGATAGTAGAAATGAATCTTGACTTTAAATCAATCCAATATGTCGTGTTTGACGAAGCTGATCGGCTCTTTGAAATGGGCTTCGAAACAGCCATGAACGAGATTCTTCATCGCCTGCCGTCAGCAAGACAGACCATTCTATTATCGGCTACACTACCAAAGTCACTTGTCGAATTTGCCAAGGCCGGCTTACAAAATCCCAAACTCGTTCGTCTCGACGCAGAGAGCAAGATAAGCTCCGACCTCAGGATGGCCTTCTTCTCTGTCAAACAAGCTGAGAAGGATGCCTGTCTCCTGAACCTCTTACGCGACGTCATTCAAGTGCCCCTCGGTGGTAAGCCGGTCATTGAACAATCCGGTAATAAAGATCCTGAGCAAAAGAAGAATCACAAGTATTCTGAGCAAATCACTGCGCCGCATCAGACTTTGATATTTACTGCGACGAAACACCACGTAGAATATTTGAATGCCCTCTTGACAGCAGCAGGTTACGCAGTGTCGCATATATACGGCTCATTAGATCAAGCTGCACGAACTCAACAAATGGACAGGTTCCGAATGAGCCTATCCAACCTATTAGTGGTAACGGACGTTGCGGCGCGCGGAATAGATATTCCAATATTAGAGAATGTGGTAAATTACGATTTTCCTCAAGGGGCTCGGGTGTTTGTCCACCGAGTAGGAAGAACCGCACGAGCGGGAAGACAAGGTTGGGCCTGGTCTTTCATCACAAAGCAAGAGCTTCCGTACCTCCTGGATTTGCAGCTATTTCTGGGGCGGCCTCTCAGGAGCGATGTTACGGAAGAGGGGGATCATGCGTATATTGACTCGCTGATTCTCGGTACCTTTGAGCGTACGAAGGTCGATGAGGATGTTGAGTATGTGAAGTCCCTTGATGACATCAATCACACTCTTCCTTCTCTCCGGGCTGTCATGAGCCGGGGCCATACAATGTATGAGCGAAGCAAAGGGAAGGCTAGTCCGCAGAGCTATAAACGTGCAAAGGAGATGATGAAGGAACCCAAATGGGATCTCGCGGGTGCAGAGGCCGGTATCCATCCCGTGCTTCTCAGAGGACTAGGCACAGATACAGAGCGCAAGACAAAGGAAGCGAGAATGACACTGCTTCAGGCTGTTAATTCCTTTAGACCCTCTGAAACTGTGTTCGAGATCGGGTCCAGGAACAATCCCGCCACTACAGCGTTGATGAAGGAGCGGCGGAAAGCACTGAGTAAGTCGCAGCAAAGACTATCAACCCTGCATCCCACTGTGGAAACAATGGATACTCAGGAAGATCCTGTCGGATCCGAGCAAGAAGCTGAATTGGCTGACGAAGATGAGATAGCCGTAACGTGTCATCTTTGTTGCCTCATTTTTTTCTTCGCACTGACACTTTTTGCGTTCAGGCCGTCTTCGATGTCTCCAATAAAAAAAACTCATATCGTGATCCAGAGTTTTATATGTCGTATTCTCAAAAGGACTCGCAGACAGAAAAAGGGTATGCTTTAGTTTATATATTTATCATGCCATCCGCTAACAAAGAACAAGCTATTCTCTCACTGATGGTGCATCATTCGCCGAACAGGCACAATCAGCCACCTTCGACCTAGCGGGTGATGAAGGACTTGCAGAGAGGAAAAAACATCAGCTTACATGGGATAAAAAGAAAAAAAGGTTTATCAAAGGCGATGGCACTGGTGCCGACAATGTGAAAATGGTCAAAACGGAGAATGGGACAAAACTGCCTGCAACATATCGAAGTGGGCGCTTTGACGAGTGGAGATCCAAATCCCGAGTAAGTTTGCCTAGAGTGGGCGAGGCCGAAAATCCCAGACGACCGATAATGAACATCGGAGGAAAAAAATGGAAGCACACGAAAATTATCCCATCCAAACCGCTTGACAGGCTGCGCAGCGATTATGATCGGAAAGTGCGGCGTATGGAGAAGCAAAGAGGGCAACAGGATGATCAGACCTCAGAACATTCAATGTCCGGAAAAAAGGGAGTAAAACACAGCCGACGATACGGTGACAAGTCATACCGGCAGGTCAAATCCGAGTTGAAGTCAGTTGATCAAATTAGAAAATTGAGAAAGACCAAAGAACAAAAGAGAGCGAAAAACGCGCGACCGAGCAAGAGGAAAAGTAGGCGATAGTTGGCCATGCACTGTTCGTTACTTTGTGCAATGTAGTAACATCATTGTATCTTCTATACATTAGCATATTCCCATCTGACCCCACTCCCCGAAATCACCTTGGCACCTGGTGTGCTCTCTAACAAATCAACACCAACACTGCGCAGTGCATTTATACACCATTCTGGATAGCCAGCATCGCCAAAGTAATCGGCAAAGAATGTCCGCAGATAGTCTGGGAACGTTCCAGCGATGATAGCGGCCCTTGCACGGCCCATAACCTGAGCTTGAAATGTAATATTATGAAGTGTGATGGCTGGATTCGCTGGAGTAAGCTGGGCAGAGGCTTCCATAATGGGAGGAGGGGTACTTGCCATGTGCAGATGCTGTTTCGTGCGTTACGGTATGGTGTAGAATGGCACGAGATGTCTTATCTGTACACGTTGGACAGGGACAGGATGTATCGATCGGTCTTAAATCGTTGGCATGTTTGCTCAGTTCTATAGAGAAAAGAGAATCAGTTGATTCCAGAGGAACCTATTCTAACTGACGTACTTAAGTTTAGAGGACCTTTGTGTGTCAGGGCGACCCCGAAGCGGGCTGTTCTTGTTGGGAAGACACAGTCGGCCTCAATAAATATATTTAGTTCGAGTAAATTAGTTCCGGAAAAGGTTTACCATATCTACGCCTAGGGCCACGCACACAAGAAGGTCTTTTCACCCTTTTCTAAGGAAAGAGATAAACCTTCATTGAACAGTAACCATACCTTCGGCAAAGCCAATTCCCATTGAGTATCTTGGCCCTGTCAAAGAAACCTTGGTGAGCACGTGTAAACAAAATCGTAGACAATTGGGCATACGGTCTTCTGGTAGTCTATCTGCACACTGTTTGATGCTATCACAGGAGGGATTCATTATCAGTCACCACTGTACTGCGATTTGACGTACATGCGCCAAAAAATATCTTTAGGAGTTGGGTAAGAAGGTGTCAATTGGAGCGGTAATGTACAATTGTACCTTTCTCTTCGCCTCCACTTAATCCCCCTATGGCGTACCCAGCTACCTTGTCCCTTCGCTTAATCATATCATCAAGACAGCGATTACGGAGCTCGGGGTCGAGTCCACCCTGTACTATGGCGAATAGGTTCTGTATGGATTGCTTGCCTGCGCGTTCGTGTTGTGCTATACATCGGTCGAGCCAACGCACGGACCGTTCCATCGCTTCGCTGACACGAGGTCCAACAGTTAAGCTAGAAACTAGCATGCCCATGTCAGCCTGTGACTAGAAAACCATTAAGATCTCATACCTACATCATCCAGCTGCATTATAATATCAGCGCCGATGGTATGTTGTATTGATATACTTTCTTCTGGCTTGGACCATGTTGGTAAAATGACGTTATTGTGTATACGAAAAGCTCACTGTAAGCATGGTTGGTTCTCCCGTGAATGGACTAGTGAATAAAGCCCCTTCTTCAGTGATTTTGGTGAATTTGCTGAGTGAAACTAGTTGGAAGCCTCCACTGTCCTAGAAGTTCGTTGAGCAATAGACTAGAATGGGACTTCTGGTAACACACCGTCAACAAGTTTCGATGCCATCCTTGAAAGTTATGTGCCCCACCTACTGCGCGTAACACCTCAAGGCCAGGGCGAAGATTGAGGTGGTATGTGTTGTTTAGAATGAGCGTGACACCAAGGGACTCTACTTGTTCTGGGGTCAAACCCTTAATTGCTGCTTGCGTCGCCACAGGCATAAAAGTAGGGAGCATGGTCACTCCATCTATTCAAAAAAGAGATGTAAAATTGGAGAACCTAAGTACATGATTGAGCCTTACGAGCCAGTGTCATGCTAGAGACGCGTGCCTTAGTAGTGTGGCACTTTGCTATAACTTCGAATTGCATTCCAAGGGTGCGCGCCAATGCCGACGCCAGCGTAGTGAAGCTCGTTATGGTCGACGACGGAGGCAGCTGAGATACTCGGATTTGTACATGACCCGGGAATTTGTCAAGTAGCCGACAACCACAGTGAGCAATCACACACCTCAGCGTCTTCATCTCATAGTCATGTATCCTCTGCAGCTCGCCATTGCAGGCGCTGCTCTCGTCGCGTCAACAAATGCATTCTACTTGCCCGGAGCTGCCCCTCACAATTATCAGCGGGGCGAGAAGGTGGAGCTTCTCGTCAACGCCCTCACACCAATGTTGTCAGGCTCTGCAGATGCGAAATTGGTACATTTTTAACAAACTTTGTGCCAATGGTTCAATCTATTAACTAATGTTACCTGTAGAAATCCCTACTTAACTGTGGGTTTGTAAATAACGAACAGTGCAAAGCTAGAAATTCACGCGTCTCCAGATGATTACTATAATCCAAAGCTACGTTTCTGTGAACCAGAAGGTGGCCCCAAAAGCCAGCCAGGATCACTAGGATCCATTTTGTTTGGTGATAGAATCTTCAACTCTCCGTATGAGGTATAACTGCTTGTATAACTTCAATTCTTTGCCATTGACTTTCTTTCTCAGATTAAAATGCTTGAAGAGGATGGCGAATGCAAAACGTTGTGTCTTGTCGATGATATAAATGGAGAAGATGCCAAGTTTATCAATGACCGAATTCGCGAGGACTACGCATTGAATTGGCTAATCGACGGCCTTCCGGCTGCTGAGATGATGAACGACACCAGATCAGGAGAGGTCTTCTTTGACATGGGGTTCAACCTAGGCAATAACAAAGGTGCATTTGAGAACCTACCTGCGTTGAACAATCACTATGACGTTGTGCTTAGGTACAACCATCAATATCGTGTTTCCAGTCCCTCTAACTAATTTTGCAGGTATCACAGACCTTCTTCGGATACCTACCGAGTAGTAGGTGTTCTGGTCTGGCCTTATAGGTTTGTTTATGTGATTTGGTGGCTTGTGCCCAGTTGATTCCCAGAAAGTATCGGCGGCTCCCAAACTGCTCCTCCAACGTGTAACACAAGGAATCCAGAACCCCTCCGCTTGAACGAAGATCAAACACAGTCTGTCCGATATACGTATCGAATAATGTGGAATGTACGTCGATACCTCTCCTTCTCTGGCCTGTCACTCAGTATAGTTCTTCAGGAATCAGCCACTCCTTGGGTGAGATGCCAACCCTTTAACTACCCTTGTGACTCATCTTATGTCCTAGGCTACTCGCTGGGATAACTATCTGCATATATTTGATCCAAGAATTCATTGGTTCAGTCTCATTAACTCGCTAGTAATTGTTGTATTTCTCTGTATAATGGTATCCATGATACTTCTGAGGAATGTGTCCCGAGACGTAAGTACTATCTTTTAGTTCAACCAATCCTTGATCTCTCGATTAGATTTCCAGATATAATGCCCTTGACGCTGTATGCTTTAGATCTTTAAACCGGAGTATTGGTTATTGTTTAACTGCTTATAGGAGGATATACAAGAAGATTGGGGCTGGAAACTAATTTCTGGTGAAGTCTTCCGAATGCCAAAGTATCCCCTTGCACTCTCAGTCATGGTCGGGAATGGTGCCCAGTTATTTGCCATGGTTGGAGTGACCCTAGGTAAGAATTCCTGAACTCTTCGCCGTCGTCCTTATTGAGCGCTGCTGGCAGTATTTGCACTATTGGGCTTCCTTTCTCCATCAAATAGAGGGTCGCTTGCTACCGTTATGATGGTTTGCTGGACATTTTTTGGAGGGTATGCTAATATCTTGATGTGTTATTGGTGCTCATTTTCTGGCAGGGTAAGCGGGTATGTATCAAGTCGCCTCTATGCAACACTGGGTGGTACAAACCGTCGGAAGAATGCTTTTTTGACGGCTACTATTTTGCCTACGTATGTACAGCTTTCGTTAAGCCGCACTAACCGACTAACAGTGTGAATAGACTTGTCTTCATCATAGTATTCCTACTTAACTTCTTCCTCCTTGTCGCTGGCTCTTCCGGTGCAGTGCCTTTTGGTATGCTACGAATACTTTTAATGTCAATTTGTTCTTAACACTCCACAGGAACCATGGTTATAATTGTCGTTCTGTGGTTTGGAATATCTGCCCCCCTCTCTGCAATAGGAGCATATTATGGTTTGAAACATGGGGTATGCTCTTTCCACTTTGACGAGGGTCTATATTTCGACTTAGGGATATGTATCTAGGCAATTCGTCACCCTGTGCGGGTGAACCAGATTCCTCGTCAGATACCTCCGGGCCCTAAATATTTGCGCCCCTCTGTACGTAGCTCCTTATCTTGTATATTGCTTTTTCTTATTTTTCATTCTAGTTAGCAATGGTTCTTGGCGGAATACTTCCATTCGGTTTGTGAGGTTCACGGAATATTAGGTTCAAATTATAGATATTCATTTTAGGTGCCGCATTTGTTGAGCTGTACTTTCTCATGTCCAGCTTATTTGCATCACGAGCTTACTATGCATTTGGGTTCCTGGCACTGACAGCTGGGGTGGTCATCCTCACAACTGCCACGGTGACAATCTTATTCATATACTTCAACCTTTGTGCGGAAGAGTATAGGTACGGTAATTCTATTGTTGATCAAACGTTTATAACATTACATTATTTATGATTAGATGGCACTGGAGAGCCTTCTTGATAGGGGGTGGCAGCGCCTTTTGGATACTTGGCTATGGTATCTTCTATTGGATATCCCGTCTATCCCTCGATTCTTTATCCAGCGTTGCCCTCTACTTTGGATATCTTTTCTTGATTGCGATCCTCGATTTCCTTGTAACAGGTATGTTTAGCACTGACTCTCGATCACAAATTGACAATCCAGCTAGGTTCCATTGGATTCCTGGCAGCATACTGGGCTGTCCGTAGGCTGTACAGTGCAATCCGTATTGATTAGCCGCATGGATATAGTTGCCAGTGCCTCAAAGTGCGTAATAATTATTTTGCGCATAATAATTCCAAAAATATACCATAGATCCACTCATTCCTGGAAATATCGTCATTGTCCTGGATTCATGGCCAATATGAGTAGCCTGTCTTTGCCAGCCCGCAGAATAGCTATCCTATTGTCGATCAAATGGTGTCGTGTTAGAGTAAAATGTGCATCAGGAACGGGTGTGTTATTGAGATAGAAGCCTCGTGCTTGAACAAGTGTTCTAGCTGCGGCTAGAAATAGAGTAATGAGTTCCAAGCTCCTGAGAGGTCCATGAACTGTAAGTTTACAATTTGAAGAGACAAGGCCGTGTTTCGCGGCCAGCTTGGGAAGTGGCGTTTGAAGCATATCAGCCTCGCTGACCAGAACGAGGCGTGGATCATTCTGCAACGCATGAATAACTTTGCTGGCTTGCAGACTGGAATAATCAGAGTCGAAGAGCAGTTTGGTTAGAGTTTCAGCGTGGTTTAGCCCCTCAGCTAGCAACGGGATATATTAAGCATGATGATAGAAGGGGAGGATGGCTGATCTACTTACGGGTATGAACCATATCCGTTACTTCTGCTGCTAATCGCCGTTGTGCAATGCGTTTTTCGGGCTGGGTCTATTTGTAATGTATTACGATAATTGTTATAACCTGCAAGATAAGTATTGTGTAACTCACGTTGTGTATATGAACCAATTCTGTTATTTCCTGCAATGGTATTAATGTGAACATCTTGAGGTATCGCTCCACGTCTGCGTCTGCGACTTTTATGAAGTACTGTGACCGCAAGTGTGCGGAACCAAGAAGTGAGGAGTGATTAATACAATACAAGGCAAGGGGGAAAGGAAGCTTCAGGTAATTCGGAAATCACCTGGTAAAAGTCAAATACACTCGTCATGCTCGGATCGAGCCATACAGCATTGCCAGCGCTCTTTCCGAATTTCTCGCCGGATGCCGTAGTAAGAAGGGGCGTGGTGATGCCGTACGCATCTATGTGATGATATTCGGCCTGTTCTGGGTAGTCGGCGGGAATGGTAGTGGTGATGGTGTTGTTGGTAGTTGGGCCCTCGAGGCGAGAAATGAGTTCCAGGCCGGCGAGAATATTTCCCCATTGGTCTGAGCCTCCGATTTGAATGGAGCAGTTGTGGTGCCTGTAGAGATGATAAAAGTCGTATGCTTGGAGAAGCTGGTAGGTGAATTCGGTGAAGGAAATGCCGTGCTGTGAGGCGAGTCTGGCTTTGACGCTTTTTGTAAATAAATAAATAAATTGGTATAATCATAACTGAGAATGAGTACTGCATTGTTTGATGGATTAAAAGGCTGTACCTTTCTCGATTGACCATTGTATTGATTCGCGCGTGGACACCGACGGTGCGGAGAAAGTCGAGCATAGTGAGGTGTTGGTGCCATTCTAGGTTACTAAGGATGACAGGTTCAGAGGTGAGGGTGGTACTAGCAAGTCTGCGCGTTGTGTAGTGAGAGGCGCGGGTGAAGAAACGGCGGATGCTTTGGGTGAGACCGGCGACGTTGTCCTCGACCTGGACGAGGTCTGCAAGCTTGCGTTCTGTGTTACGGCCAGAAGGGTCTCCGATGCGTCCTGTTGCGCCACCGATCTAAAAGTTGTCGGAAATGTGTAAACACGTGGAAAAGAGAAGGGGGAGGGTAAATGAACTCACGAGTGGGATAATGGTGTGGCCGTGAATCTGGAAGTGAAGGAGGCCTATGAGAGGCAACAGATGGCCTATGTGAAGCGATTGGGCGGTTGGGTCTATGCCCGCATAGACACTGCGAGGTGATCCCCGGAGAGCCTGGTGGAGTGCTTGTGGTCTGGCATCACGAACTGGACAGTCAACTAAAGGCCATGACCTGGACTGTTGCGCACCTGGTAACGTCCTGAATGAACCCACGCTCAGTGAGGTCAGAGAGAAGGATGGAAGTGGGCGGAGGTGTCGAGTAATATCTCTGTCGCTCGCATTGACGAGGAAGCTGTCTTGTCCAACGACGAAGCATCTAAGTTGACAACAGTATTTGCAATGATGTGTGCAATATTATTTTTTTCTCTCTTTTTTCCATCAAGGTACTAGACATTGTCTAGAGTATATATCATGTTCTGGTCCCTCGCGTCCCCATAAAGGCCAGAACGACCGCACACTATGATATATATGCCAGCCCCGACGACGCCTTGCCACCACCCCCACAAATGCTTTCGCACTACATTTTTGCTCGATACACGATGTCACGTGTAAGAACGGAAGCAGGTGATTATCACATGACGTTGAAAGCCGTTGACAGCCGAAGCTTGAACTGATACAGTTTTTGGAAATAAAGTTTTACTGGCTCCGGCGAATTCCTATCTGGTGATTCCCTAGGCAAACACCCATCGACCTCGACTTCAAGAATGGGCTGTACGTCCTTTTCTCTACATTATACCACTGTCTCTGTATTGACTATCATGATTGTTACCAGCTAATAAACCCCGTGGACTTCAAGCCGCTCGCAAGCTTCGCACATCCCGCCGTGAAAATCGCTGGGTTCGTTTTTTTTTCTCTCTTTCTGGAATTCTGTGATATGTGAACATTACGCTGACACCGGTGTTTGGTCTCCAGGCAGACAAAGCATACAAAAAGCGCGCGCTAGGCAACATCTACAAGACATCACCCACTGGAGGGTCTTCGCATGCCAAGGGCATTGTATTGGAAAAAGTCGGCGTTGAGGCCAAGCAGCCCAACTCTGCCATTCGCAAATGCGTACGTGTGCAGCTGATCAAGAACGGAAAGAAGGTTACTGCGTTCGTGCCGGTAAGCCTCGCTGCTTTGAAAGACTAGATGACTCTTGGCAGTGGGTAGGGCTCATGTTGAACTGTGCAGAACGACGGTTGCCTCAACTTTGTGGATGAGAACGACGAAGTGCTAATCTCTGGTTTCGGTCGTCGTGGAAAGGCTAAGGGTGATATTCCTGGAGTACGTTTCAAGATTGTGAAAGTCTCAGGTGTTGGTCTCCTCGCCCTATGGAAGGAGAAGAAGGTATGTACCACTACCATTGATCACCGTACATCTTGATCTTTGTTCAACAACTGTTTCTTTTTTTTCTGTAGGAAAAACCAAGGTCATAATATAATTGTGACACTATCACTTGTGATGGTTTCCACTGTGTCTTATGTTCCATGTTGTATTGGCCGCCATGCACCCCCTACATCAATGCTATGAGCCTCTCTACTTCCCAACAGTTATAGTATGCAGCTGTGAGCGAATCGTACGGTGCACATGCCATGGTGGGAGTTTGTGTGGTTTTTTCTTGTTAACTCTGCGATGTATCACCGCGATGAATGTGATTCTAGGCTGTGTAACTGTACCTTTTTTTCTTTTACTGTGTGGGAGAGAGAGATAAAAAGAGCGATAACAACGGAGATTAGGGGGGAAAGAGAGAGAGAAGGTGCCCCTTAGTCAGTGATTGTAACGTTAATGCGACCAGCAGCACCTCCTCGACGCAGCGTACCACCGCCGCCTTGCATTACAGATCGCATAGCTAATCTTCGTTTAGACAACCGCCCTTCCCCACCCTTACCTCCACCCCGCAAACAGGTACAACATTCAAGGGGGCCACCACCGCCTATTCCCAGTTCCACTCGTCCCACACAGCATCAGCTCGCTAAAGCCCTAGCACGCCGTCCACCCCCACCACCCACCAAACACCAGCCAGCTCAAGCCACCGTCCCGCCTCCCCTCCCCTCTCGACGGGTCCCACCCCCTGTATCAAAACCAGGACTACCCACCCCTCCGCCAGAATCAGAATTTGAACCCGAATACCCACACAATGACCATATCCATGCCAATTCTGAAACCGTCTCCGCCCAGTGTATAGAGTGCTATGACTTCTCAGCCGTAGACTACCACGCCTCCCTCTTCCCCAGACACACCGTCTCCTCTCTCGACGACCTCGCGCATGCTCTCACCTCCCCTTTCCCCACCCAAACCGAAAAAGCGCGGGCCATCTTCACCTGGCTGCACCACAATATCGCCTACGACGCCGCCTCCTTCCTCTCTGGTAACCTCCCCGCTCAAGATCCCTCCTCCACGCTCGTCTCTGGCCTCGCCGTGTGCGACGGCTATGCTGGCCTTTTCCTCTACATCGCTGAGCGCGCAGGACTGCAGGCATACAAGGTCACAGGCCACGGCAAGGGGTACGGATACCAGCCCCTCGCGCCGGGCCAGCGCGCACCCGCCTTCTCGAGTAACCATGCATGGAACACTGTCCTCATGGACGACGAGTGGCGGCTCATCGACGCGTGCTGGGGCGCTGGCTACCTCAATGGTTCCATCTACACGAAAAGCTTTACACCCCGCTTCTTCACCTCCTCACCTGTAGAATTCGGAAAGCACCATTACCCGACTGACCCCTCATACCAGCTCTTGTCTGACGAGCAGGGTGGACCCGTTTCTTGGGAGAACTATATCCTCGACCCAGAGGGGCCACACCTATACGCCGACTTTTACGCTCAGGAACTTTCCCCCATGTTTTTGCAACCTTCTGGCAAATACCTAAATAGGGGCCAGTCAGCCTCGTTCCATTTATTCAAGCGATGCGAACATGTCTCAACTGCTGATCAAGATAATTATGTATACTTCTTGCATCTTGATAATCGAGATTTTATTCCCTTGCAACTCAACGCTCAGGGTGGATGGAGCACGACCATTCCATCAGTTAAAGGAAACGACGTCAAGTTGTGTGTATTGAAAACCCTGAACAACGCCGACGCAAAAGGAGTTGGGGCAGCACGATTCACTTCATCCATCGGTCGTGTTACAATGTCTTGGGGAGGGCTCGCTACTTGGTCTGTGGCATAAGTAAAATAGAATTACTGCAATCATGTTTTACCCACGTGCACCGGAATAGGACTGATTAACGATGGCATAAGTAGTAGTTCGTACGTATATAAACTATATTCCATAAGTATCAGGGTATTGCAACGCCTTGTCCATGCAGATACTTTTTCAGGTCAGCCAAGAGCTCCAACTGCTCATCCACTGTCAGCCCACTAACAATGGTCTGCAGAATGCTCCCAACCGTGACATAATGTTGACGAATTAAGCTGCTGTAATATACATAAGTAAAAACACCCATCAGAAATCTATTCACATTGTGTCAGTAATTCAGTATTTCGATGCATAACAGCTGCAATGATTATTCACTCACTGGCAATCCATCCTGTCAGTCATTCCTCCATGGCCAGGGATGCTGTGCCCAAAGTCCTTGATGTTGAAAGCACGCTTGAAACCAGACGCAAAGAAACCACCAAACGGAGCAACAAGAGAAGCGAAGCAGGACATAAAGAGAAGGTGTAGCTGGTAGGGTGCATACGAAATCGTTGTTATGGGATGGCCCAGCTAATAGACATCAGACTTTGGGCAGATAAGTTATAACGAACTACATTACTTACCAACTTTGAGAATAACATAGATAGCGGCATCCACAACTCCAATTCACGCCATAGGAAGACAGGATTGGGCTTACACTTGATGGAACTCCAAGCATCAACACCGAGATCATGAACTGGACAAATCATGTAATTAAAGCGCATGAAATACGTTCCCCAGAGTATTCCGAAGATAATTGTGCACCAGAATGCACCCACAAAACCCTCAACAGTTTTCTTCGGCGACAACTTGATTAAGGGTGTACGACCTAATGTGATCCCCCAAACATAGGCGAACACGTCATTGCAGATGACGAGTGATGCTGGTACCCAGAACCAGATAAGGCCCTCTAGGATGTTGTTAACAATGAAATGGCTAAAGAACTGTAAGCGAGATTGACATAGAGTCAACACAGCCCTTACCTGGAAACCACGATAAGCAGAAGCGTCATGTGCACCCAGCAGAATAGACCAAATTGTTGTTTAAGGTACCCCTTCTTCAAAGACATAACAAAACCCATAAACCCAATCGTATATAGCGTGAAACTGATCATACGATGGTTCGTAGCAAACGGCAGCAGCTGAGCGTCAGCAAATACAACATGCTAGATTCAGGAACACCTCAGTTTCATAATTCGTTCTCATCCATCTCGGCGTCATACCTTAAAATAGTAAATGATACTTTCACCATACAGAAAATAATTTGTTACGGCAAAAAAGTACCAATTAAGGGTTTTGCTCCAGGGATCCTTCTCCTTCACCTTTTCCGCATCGTTTGATCCTAGCGCCGATGATTTGAGGGAGAACAACGCGGTAACCTCGCGGTAGACTAGCGTCTGGCATAGCATAACAAGTAGTATCATATATGTGTGTCCCATGAGCAGCAAGCCTTGTTGCATGCCAGGGTCAGGTCAAGTAGATAACCAGACACTCGGACGAGAAAAACGCACCAATAAATCCGCCAATCATAATAAACGTCCATAGCGTCCTTGTAAAGAACCCTTGCCTCTTTTTTATCGTTTCCACATCTTGGGGACTCGATTTTGGAGGGGCAATTTCCTCCTTATGGGAACTTTTGACTTTAGCCGTTTTGACCGGCGTAACTTGTTGTTGTTGCTGTTGCTGCCGTGCTATGGGAGGTGATACGGACACAATAGGCTCAGTAACCTTAGGCATCGTCTGCTTCTTCTCCGGCCCACTCGACGGCGGGGGTGGAGGAGCACTGCCATGGGCTTTCCCATTCACCTTGATCTGTCCTTCACGAGTTTGGGATACGGACACGACGGGCGCCTCGCTTCTTTGATCCTGCTCCGACGAATGTGAAGGACCAGAAGAAACAACACTCTCTGTTTTGAGTTTTGAGTCTGGAAGCGGGTCAGATGGAGGCTGGTCTGAAGGTTGCACGGCCGCTGCGAGTTTCGCCTGTCGAGCTTCTGCTTTCTGGCGCTGTCGCCTCTCAGCGCGGGCTAATTTCTGAGCCTTTTTTATGGCCGATTTGGATGGTTTTGTCGAAAGGTCGTGCAAGCTATATATATGTTGGTCTCAGGATCAAATGACCACATAATACACCGAGTGAGCACATACGTCGAGGGGGATAGATCCTGGGAGTCTGTTACAATTTCTTCGTCAGATTCCTCGCCAGACTCGACGGCGAGTGCATGAAAAGTGGTCTTTGAAGCAAAGGAGGGACGTTCAGAGATCATTAAGGAAGGGTGAAGTGGTGAAGGAGGAAGGAGGAATTTAAGGGCAGACACGCTCAAACACGCCAGTCGTCACGTGTTTACCTTCACAGTCTAATACAAACAACGTCCCATTCCGAAAAACACAGAATACGTAAAGTACACCCGCTCTATAGTCCTCTATTCAATCTTCCTCAAAACTTCCACTCTCCATCAATCTCTAGCGCCCAGGGGACTGCGCGTAATCGTCAGCTTGCATCATTTCTTTCATATATATCTCTTACATTTTGTGACCAATGTCTTCGAGAAGATCTTCTCGATTGGCACGTTGTGAGTCTTGCACCACGCTGCCGTAATCCTGTCAAGCTGGTGAGATGAATGTGAATATAGCAATGGATATCGACTGACCGAGGATCCAAATAATTTATTTTACTACCCAGAGCTTTCAGCAACAACCCAGCAAAACATCAAATTTCGATACAGACCTCGTGCCCAATGCAACCTCCTTTCCTGCATCCCTGTCTACCATTTGCAATTTGAACGATTTGATTTTCTCGGTGAGTTTATCAATCGATTCCTCTAGTTTCTCCAGTGGACGTTCCCTCTTCAACGTTGCCTTCCCTGTACCACGCTCCTTGGCCAGCCTTCGATATTCATCAGTAATGGCCTCTATCCGGTCTGCCAGTACGGAATTATCATGCGCTTTCTTGCCCTCCTCTACAAGCTTCTCATTATCCTTCGCAAATTTCTTCTCTGCCTTTTCAATATCCTTTGCCTTTTGTTCTTCCTCATAGCTCGCAATCCATTCCTCATCCAAATCTGACTCATCCTCAGCATACTTTTTATTCTTCTTGTATTTGGGTTCTAGAGTGAACAAGGCATGCCGGAGCTTCATTCGCTCATATTTAAAGGCACGATGCTGATGTGTAGAGTTTGAGTCGTAATTTCATTGTACGCCTGCAGTCTCACCTTATTGCGCATCTTCTCCATCGCTTGGTCATGTGTTTTTGGTACACTCCTCTGATGGTTACAGAGAATTGCCACCCATCGGTTGGCCTTATTATACGCATTAAGCTTCTCCTGTAATGTAGCTCCATCCAGTTTCTCTCGGTCCTCGTCTAAAAGCCTTTGGAAGGTGATAGACGCATTGAAGGTACGGAACACTTTGGCCGTTAAACCCTTCATCTCTTGATTGAGGTGCTTATTAAGAGAACCAGTCTAGGCAAATACGAGTCAGGGGTGGATACTTATGTAGATAATGCAGCCTTACTGTTACACGGTCGAAAAGATTGTCCGCCTCTTCCTTATTCTCTTTAAATATCCGGATGTTTTTGAACACTTGAGAATCGACCTGGACCTTATTGTAATATCGGATCGAGTCTTTACCAAGGAAGTCAAATATTACGGAGTCTGGAGGCTCCAGAGTGACGTGTTCACAACGCAAGGAGCAACAGCCAACGGTGTCTGCTTCCTCTTCTCCTTTCTCGTTACCGGCACGAAGAGCTAGCTTGTCTATGAAATACATAGCTGTAGCCCTCTGTCGATCAGCCATGACCTTCGACTTCAAGTCTTTCGTGTAGTTCTGTCTAATTCGATCGACATGATTCTATATTTTCGTTATTAGAAAAATGCATAGAAGGATCACAGACGGAACCACCTTGAGTTCACGAGCTTTTTCAAACTTTTGCATGTCACTCTGGCCCTTAAGCGTACTGCCAGCAGCCAAGAAGACATATTTATGGTTTCCATTGACATTTTCGGTCCAGTTCGCAAGCCAAGTCACAGTGTTATCATGGATAATAGCCTTCCATTGTCCAGGGACATTTGGTACAGGTATGGGAACACCCTCACCAATATTGATGATGATGTCTTCGGGGCGAACTCGCATCTGATGTCTAGCTTTTTAGACGGGACGTAGGATACAAGCAAAAAGAATACCTTTAGAGAGCCTTTCTTTGGGTGTTCGCCACGACCACGGAAGAGCCCTGGTGGTTCAACTCTGAAGTTCCCCACCTTCTCTCTACGACCGTCCAAAAGACAGGTCATATATTTGGCTTCCATTTCTTCCTTGGCCTGTTTGAGAGCTTTCTTTTCCGCTGCACTCAGAGCCTTTTTCTTGGCCTTTTCGGCTTCAAAGTACTCAAACATGGGCCGGAAATCGCACAAGGCGAAGTCAGTAACCTTCATCCCATTGCGCTGAACAACATATCAGCTATGACGCATATAAGCCATGAACGCTCTACTAACAGGTGGATGTTCCTTTAGAACCTTTTTCCAGTCTTCAAAGAAATTCTTGTTGAAGACAGCATCTTTCGCGTGGTCGGTCTCCAACATAGCAGCATAAAAGCCAGCCACTTCTTCTGCAGTAGGTGGCAGATCGAGTACCTTCCCTGATGAAGGGTCCGTTTGGCAATTACATAATGGAGTTAACCAAAAGCATACCATTATATAGCATCTTGACATCAGTCGGTAATGGTTCGTAAGGAGGTGGAAATATAACACCATTATGTTCAAGATTCTGCCACTTGACGCTACCATCGCCATTGGGATTTTCGCCATCCCACCATCTATATACTTCTTCATCTTCCTCATCCTTCTCCTTGTTGCTCTTGCTTAGAGGAGCAGGGGCATCGGTGTCCTCACTCTTCTTGGCAACCTTCTCTCTCTTTTTCGGCTGCGGTGGTACACCATTGGGTATATTGTCCTCCTGTTTGAGTCTCTTTGAGCGAGATTTCTGCTTAGTAGTCTTGTTCTGCTCATCTGACAATACACCGTCTTCATCTTCCACTTTCAACTTCCGTTTACGGGCAGCAGAAGGCTTCTTCAATTTCCCTTCGTCCGAGCTTTCATTCTCTTCTTTGGTCTTCTTCTTGGGGTGTTTATGCGATTTACCATTTGTGATTGCACGTTTCTTAAGGCTAGTATTATCAAAGTCAGCATCACTGTTGCTAGGCTTGACTTTGGGGGTATGATTATGATTAGCGCCGTTGGCTGGCTTAGATGCCCCCTTCTTCGCGGGGGACGAAGCGAGGGGTACGTCATCATCACTGGAAGAGTCGACAGATGGCTTCTTGCGTTTCAGAATACGTGACACCTTCGGTGTAACAGGTTGCGAGGATTTAGCAGCCTGCGACTGTGAGCAGAGAGTGTTGCCAAATATGTGTAAGCTGAAGTCATATGGTCGCAAAGTTAAGAGATCATACTAATGGCAGATCGTCATCCTCGCTCACAGAAGAGTCCCCGTTGTTGTGAGCGACTTTGTGCTTGCCGTTGGTGGCTGGAGCACGGGTGGCCTTTTTATCGTAAGACTGTGACGCGAGGGGTTGATCATCGTCAGAAAAGTCAGCGGGGACGGCCGACATTGAGTGGATAGTAAAGAAAGGGGCCAAGTTCGGTGCAGGGTGTCGCTTGGGCAGGGGAAGAGGTGGAAGAAATGAGCAAGGGGAAGAGGGGAAGTAGGGGAGGAGAGGGACTGTGGGTTGGGTAGTTGATCAAATTTCAACGAAGTTGACAGAACCTGCCCTAAACTGCCAGGTCACGACACCCAGCACGGCGTTGTTCCGTTAAAGGACGGTCACTCATTTTCCACCACAAAGTCAGTCAGTTTCATTTTGTCTGACCTTCCCTTTGTTCACCCGTCACAGTATGTCCAATCTACCCCTTTTTAGAGATCCTTGGACGAGGAGAGAAGCCTGGCGCAAGCACCCTGTTTTCTCCAATCGTGCCATGTTCTCCAGCCTCTTCCCTGGTTTCGGCATTGCTGTAGTCGCCTTCACAGCATATGTAATTGCGGACAATGTCTATCTTAGTAGCCACAAACAAGGGGATGTACACCACTGAGCTCCATGGTCTGTTCCTCCGGCGCTTCGTCAGCTAGTTTCTTGTACTCACTTTTCAGTAGCTGTTTGCTAGCTTATTCTAGAACTGTGTACATAGACATATCCGTAATCAGCCCGGCATCAAGTTTCGCCAGAATTCGGTGTTTCAGCGAAAATTTAGCGCTCACGGCACCATGTTAAACCCCGCGGGATTACACAGGGAGTTGCAATCCCTAGCACAGCGTTCAGGGTATTATTAGTCCTCATAAAAACTTCTCAAGTTACAACCGTGAAATAAACATCCAATTTCATACTATCTATCTGTCTCCATCTGCTTTGCATCCGACCCATCAAGCACTTGGATCTGACAGATATCGCTTGTATACAGGGTTATCTGTCTCCTCTATATATGTGTAATTCAAGTTTCTCAAAAAGAGGTCGAAAGCGTCATTATCAGTGGGGGGCACTTGAATTCCCGCCAACACCTTGCTCACATCTTGTGGGGAGAAAAATGAACACGGTAACTTTACAAAAGAGCTGATACATACCTGCACCATGGTTTCTGTAGTGGAAAAGGGATATATTCCAACCTTGCTGCAGACCAACCAGGAACTTTCGGAGTGAACTAGGGCGTTCAGGAAATTCTGGCCAGTCGATTATTCAGTGTAAGCGGGTTGGTACCGCGCTCAAAACGCACCGAATCTAAACACTCGTTCATTTGGCACGGCGTGGCATCCACCTATCATGTACCTGGCATGGCTTTTAGCAAATTCATTGTTACTGATATCACAACCTTTCATATCGTTTTGTTCAAGCGAGGTGAGTACATCAGCCACGTCCTGATCTCGTGAGTCTGAGGATGTTATGAAGGAAAGAAGAACATGTGCTCTGTCTCCCGACACGTTATAGCGGTAGATGAACTCTGTAACGGCCCGTGGATAGATTAGAGAGTGAAGGGCAAAGAAGCTTGATAAGGACTGTCAATCAAAAGAACACGGAAAAGGAAACGGACTTGCCTCCCTGGTCGTTCTGGGATATCTACACTGAGCAACGCCTCTCGGCCCTCACCTAGTTCGGCACGCTCGGAAACAAACCGGAGGCGATCAAAATTCATGTTCGCGCCACTGACGACGGCAACAAACTTTTTTTGCGCTCCTACGAGATCATTATCCATGATATAGCGTTTGAGGCCCGCCAGTGCCAATGCTCCTGCTGGCTCTGTAATAGACCGAGTTTCTACGCGTGATGGAATCAGGAGTAATGGCAATTTGACAGGTGAAATATAATCACCTTCAAAAATATCCTTTATTGCAGCACAGATTTCATCATTACTGACTTTGACAATATCATCCAATAGTTGGCTACAGATCCTAAATGGTTCTTCGCCTACGATTTTGACCGCGGTACCATCGCTGAAAGGACCAACCTCTTTCAAAGTGACCCGGTAACCCTTCTCAAGACTCCGGGCCATGGCATCACCATCAAAAGTCTCGACACCCATGACTTTTGTATGAGGGCTGCCGATCCTTTTGACATACTCAGCGACTCCGGAGACAAGTCCGCCTCCACCAATAGCACAGAAAACGGTGTCTAAGCCTTCCGATTCTGGTAATTGTTTCAGGATTTCCATCCCGATGGTACCCTGACCAGCGATAACCAAGGGATCATCGTAAGGAGGTACGAAAGTGAGTCCGTCGGAGGCAGCAAGACGTGCACACTCTGCTTTGGCTTCATCAAAATCATTCCCATGTAGAATGACTTTTGCCCCGAGCCTTGCCACGTTGCGGACCTTAATTGACGGTGTTCCATTGGGCATCACGATAGTGCATGGTATCCCAAGTCGAGCACCAGAAAGCGCTACGCCTTGTGCGTGATTACCTATAGTAAGGCAATAGGAATTATTTTTGTTCACGGAACAGGATCCGGTGACAGGTTGAAAGTGAGGGACTTACCAGCACTACAAGTAACGACGCCCTTCCAGCGCTCTTCTTGACTGAGGCTAGACATGAAGTTGTAAGCACCCCGGATCTTGAAGCTGAACACTTCCTGGAGATCTTCACGCTTGAGCCATATTTCATTTCCTAATTTTGCACTGAGATTTGTAGCGAATGCGAGAGGTGTTTCCTTGAGAATATCGTAGACCTTTGAAGTGATGATTAAACGTAGATAATCAGGGGTATTGGAAGGGAGATAATGATGCTTCGAAAGCCTGGGGTAAGTGAGAGGCTTTGGAGCATCTGAGGCATACTCTAAGGTGGCGGCAGGAGTCATAAGAGGAGTTGAGTAGCACGTGACTTGTGAGAGGTGAGATTAGGATAACGCAGGCGACAAAGTCCCAAACGCACAGACAAGTCAAACCCAAACCCCCACCCAATGGCCCAGGCTGCCACTATGGGTCCTCCCCTTTCTCCTCGTGAGCCACGTCGCTCTGGAAGGCGCTCTGCTCCTTTTCCTTCTACTGCCTCAAAGTCACCAGACTCTGACCCAGCTCCCAGACAAAAGGACCTCCCCATTCGTCCAGCTTTCGTGTCAAACAACAGCTCCTCACGCACCAAGCGTCCAAAGCAAGAGGACCAGGACGACTCTATTGAAGACAGGAAGAGCAATCACTCTCATTCTAGCGCCACTCCAAATGGCCGCTCAAAGCGAAAACCCAGGGAGAAGGACAAACAAGTCGCAATCATAGATTCCACTCCAGATGCTGCAGCCCAGCAGCCAGACGATGTCCAAGCTGATCCAGCAGAGGATGAGGAACAGGGCATCACGCGGTGTGTATGTGGGAGCACGGGTGCGCTTCTATGTCCTTCCCCCCCTTGTCTATCCGTCTCACCGTACTTCCCGCAAGGAGAGGACGACCCGGATGCTGGTGAATTCATGGTCCAGTGCGAGACGTGCAAAGTATGGCAGCACGGCCTATGTATGGGCTACCAATCAGAGGATCAGGTACATGACGATGACTATTATTGCGAACAATGTCGGCCAGAGCTGCATACAGAACTCCTCAAGTATGTATTACCCTAACCAACACCTTTCTGCGTGTAACCGAACAATATTTCAGGAAATTAGCCAAACGGCCTCGTCACCCCTCTACGAATTCCCATGCTCCCGCTTCGCGTGTTTCTCGGTCACATTCTCCGGCACATGTTAAGCAACCATCAAAACGACGGAATACCATGAACAGTAGAGATGCTGCCTTTGATGAGAGTATCAAGGAAGTTATGGAGGTTTCGGCTGCTGAAGCTGCTGCTGCCGCCCAAGAAGGCGTCAATACTCAGCCAACCTCAAACCCGGGCGGTCGCAATGAACCCGTTGAAGAGGAGGTTGACACTCCACCGAGTAATCGGAAAAAGCGGAAACGCACTGAAGATGATGGGTGAATTCCTACGTTTTCCGCGCGTTGGATAAGCTACTGAGCATCATAATCAGTGCGCCAAAGAAAAGGACAAGATCGGCTTCTACCGCGTCAGATCATCAGGGGTCTACTGTCGCACGAGCGGAAACGCCAATTAATGGTGTACAAACTAAGCCAGCACCGGCTCCTCCACCAAAAGCATCCTCTGGTCGTAACAAGCGAGGAGGACGTAGACTACCGCCACCTCTTGAGGCTGTCAATCAAGAGGGCGAAGAAGGTGCGCAGAGTTCGTCCTATCTGGAATATCATACTAAGCTCACATGACTTCATTATACAGCTTTGGCTTCAGTTGTTCCGCCATCGCGGCGATCAGGTGGAAACCGCTCCAAAGGTTCAGGTGCAGCCAAGAGAGCCCCAGCATCCTCCCATGGGCCCGGAAGTGCGCTTCATGAACACGGAACTCGACGCAGTAACACTAACGGTCCTAACGGACAAAATCCAGGGTCAACCTCTGCCGAGGCTTCTCGTGCTTATCGCAATTCTCACGCATACGTTGTATCCCAGCAGCCTCTGTTCACTTCGTGGGGATTACCAGACTATCTGGCACATCTCGAGGAGATGTTGCCAACAGATACCCCCCAACCTCTCGAGGTTCGGGCTGGACCTGCGAACGCCAGTGTAGGGGGCGCAGGTAGAGAAAGCATAGAAAGGACGATGGAGAGAGGTGTGAAAGTGAAATGGCCAAGCAAGAGGATGAGCGTGGGAGACATGAACAAGCGTGTCAGAGCGCTCGTTGAATGGGTCGGAAGGGAACAAGCCAACGCTCTGGACCGGTCAAGGCGCAGAGAGGCACTAGAAAGCACCTTGAAGGAAGAACCAACAGTGTCTGAGCGTGTAAACAGCACGCGAGGGCATTCGGTGCCCGAGGTGGATATGGTCATTGATGGGCAGGAGGGTGCTTCAGAAGAGCCCAAGACATCAATTCAGAAACTAAAACATGGAACGGACTTTGCTTCACCAATACGGGGACTAGATGTCAGCAAATCGCTGGAGACTATGAAAATGATGGAAGAGTTGATGGAGGAATTAATTAATTTCCAGGAAAGGTTTGGGCCCGGTGCCAAGAATCGTGAAAGGAGGACAGCAACTGCATCATGACGCACGACAAGGTCATGCTACATGCTACCGTTTGGTTTCATTGTCTTGTATGCATATCTTGACACTTTCTTACAGTTTCGCCTCCCACATGTTATTATTAATTGGGTCCTGTTTATCGCTCCTTTGTGCGTTTCTGTCAGCCTAGTACCCTTTGCTATCGTGTACTGTTATCGTATCTTATGGAACTTGCGGTTAGTGATTAATGTTTGTTGACTTGTGTTTACAATCGGCCTTCTGAATAAACAAATATATACCATAATACGTATTTCCGTTTGTTGAATATTCCATATGGCCGCTCCCAGCCAAGATGACACTGAGTTGCCAGAATATTGGAAGCACATAGAAGACGATGATGTAGAAACTCCTGTCTTCGAGAATGCGGGCGAGTATTCATCTCGCATGGAAGAACTTTTCGCCGACGCGGACAGGGACCTTGAAGATCAATCTGACGATGAAGAATTTCTATACACAGGAGTGGATGCTAACAATACTTCAGCTGGTTATAATGATCAATTACGAGATATATTGGGTCCAGAAATGGGAGATAACGAAGATAAAGAAGTGTTACAGCCTGAGCATTTGTCATTGGACATAGGTCAGGAAATCAAAAAGCAAGAATTCGAATCTGTGCGTACCATTAACCAATTCCTTATTGATTGGATTATTTAACCGTGTATCATGATTTAGGACATAATTAATCCCGTGGAGTCAGAACCAGAAGCCGTCAGTCATGAATCAAGCCATTCCAGTCCGTCTGCACCCACAGAAACATCGCCCGTTGAGCCACCTACAGCGGCTACCATAAATGTCAAACAGCCTCACCCCTTCTTGCATCCTTCTGTTTCACGCCTACGATCATACGACCCTTCGCGCTCTGGATCTCGGATGCCTCAACTTGATGAAGGTCTGGGTTTGACCCTTTCGCTTCCATCCGGAGGTTTGATGCCTGTTAGTTCACATGTATCAACGATCTCTCACGAATCCTACCCATTGAGCCCACTACCCGAATCCCTAGATACCGGTGAAAAGGCTCTGGACCACAAAAATGTCGTTGAACCACGAGAGGTCTTCAAGTGGACGGAGTTGAATGCTATTGCTCAGGTTCTTTATTCTTCAAAGCCTCCAAAAGCATCTTCTGTTCTGGGTACCACTAAAGTGGGTCGACCTACGGCCTTGGTGGCAAATGGTTTAATTTGCATTGGCATGGACGATGGTGCAATATTCGTGTATGATTTTAAGCAAAATCTGCAATGTATCTGTGGTTCCAACTTGAATGGTATGAAAATTCCTCGTTGCATATGGTTACAATAGTTTTTCCAGCTCTGTTGACGCAGATATTCACAGCTAAGGGTCATTCAGTGGGACCGGTGACTGCTCTTGCATTGTCACACGACCATACGTACGTCGCTTCCGGACATACGACTGGTCACATCTTCTTGTACAACCTCCCCGAAGCCAGTTCCCCTGTACGGTCCGTACTGCCCATCACTTTCGCGGCCGTCGCTTCTGGAAGAAAAGAGGGTCATTTGCAGGGCTCGGGAGTAGTAAGCGTTGGGTTCATTGGGGGAAGGCATACTGCCTTGGTATCGGCTGATGAACATGGCCTTGCGTTCTACCATAACCTAGGGAAAGTTCTTTTCGTTGAAGCATCAGACACACTGCGGATCCTTGGACGATACCCGGAAGTCTCCCAGGTAATGACTGGGAGCTCTCAGACTATGCTGACCCATGCTTTGAACCGACGCAAGGCAAGATATACCATTCTGGCCATGGCGCCTTTACCCCTCGGTCCATCACCCCATATAACGGACACGTATCAGCTGATAGCCATGCTGACGCCAACAAAATTGGTAGTGGTGGGTCTTGGGCCTTCTCCAAAAACTTGGTTTAAGTATCTTCGGGATGTTGATGAAGGGAGCTCATCAACAGCGAGGTCAAAGCATGGGAATCTAGCTTGGTATCCGTCTGTATCTCAGTCCAACGCGACATCGTCAGACGACATACGTGTAGGGGAACCCCTCGGCTCAACCGATCCAATGCTAGTGTACACCTGGGGCAATTCTATTCATCTCATCAAGATAAGAGAGGCTAAAATCAAGCAGGTGATTCGAAACTCAAAACAGGGAAAGTCCAAGGAGGTGGACGTTGGTAACATTGTGTATGATCATGTCTGTAGGTGGACAACCCACGATGATGTCCTCTTTGTGCAATGGTTAAATACGAATGTGAGTCATTATTACGTGAATGTATCTCTCCAGTTTAAGTTGTCCCTGCCAGCAATTATTCATTGTTACACCCACTTCGTTGGATGTTTATGAGGCTCGAACTGGCAAGGCCATAGAACATGTGCCATTTGATTCATCGACTTTGACGTCCTTGAACGCCAACAAGGGCACTGCGGACCAATGGAATACTAATGTTGCACATAGCGTGCGGGTTTACAAAAGCAAGATATTCCTTCTTGTATGTTAATTTTATCTGTTCCTACATAGATAACTGATGGTGCACTTATAGGGCCATGACAAAATACAAGTTGGAACGCTCATGACATGGGCAGATCAAATTCTCTCACGTGTTCAGAATGGTGATTTTCTCAATGGAATTGAAATTGCTAGATCATTTTACCTGGACGAGGCCCCAGGAAACAGGAACGGATTACCAATAGACCCCGACTTGCGAAGAACCGTGATTGGACAACGGATGCAAGCTCTTATGCATGCCTCCGCTCAATATGCCTTCTCAGAGGAACGTATGAGAGACAGTACTCACTTCACGCCTGATAACCGTGGTGTCGATAGAACTTCACTATTTGAAGGTCTTGTTGCGGTGTCTTGTCGGGCATGCATCTCTCTCGGAGATTTCGAGTTCCTTTTTGAAGATTTGTTTCAAGAATATGATGAGGCTGGCATTACACGCATTTATTTGCTCCAGTTACAAGCATTTGTCCTTGATGGGTCGATACATTATGTTCCTCCCCGGATAACTCAGAGGTTGATCGCATTACACGAAGAGGACGGCCGTCCTGACTACATTGAACGGATCATTTGGCATATTGATCCAGCTTGCCTGGATATCAATCAGACAATCCGTCTCTGCCAACAGCATCATCTCTATGATGCACTCATTTATGTTTACGCAAGTGCGCTACGGGACTACGTCTCTCCTATCGTTGAATTTCTTGAAATTATACGACAGAAAATACGTTCCCAGACATCCAATGGAATGACAAGAGCTTCTTCTGCAAGCAATGCATATCAGTACGCGTACAAAGTATATCCTTATCTTGAAACTATCCTCATTGGCCACATATACCCAAGTAACGAACCACTATCCGACGAGGATGGTTTACGAGCTAAAAAGGACATATATACTTTTCTCTTATCCGGCCGTTCCTGCATGTGGCCACCAACAGGCGCAGGAGCTCGACTTGTGTTGACCTCACTTGAAGAGGGAGGAGCAGAACCTACTTATCCATATATACGCTTACTGCTTCGCTTTGATTCTGAGTGGCTCCTTCATGCACTTGACAAGGCACTTGAAACAGCATTTTTGGATGATGAACTACAAGCCAGTTGTCAGTCCCTTATCAAAATCTTGTCTGAGATTCTAATGTCAAGTCTATTGGACCCCATCGACGCTACCTTTGTCAGGATCTTCATTGCTCGTAATGTGCCAAAATATCCCCAATTCCTTCATCTCTCCTCCAGTGCTCTACATCAGATCCTTACTGGCCTTGCAGAGGACTGTGATGTTAAAACACGAGAAGATAGACAATTGGCTGCGGAATCCTTGTTATCTATCTATCACCCGAATGACATGAAGAGCCTACTTCGTTTGTTCACCGATGCAGGGTTCTATAGGATACTTCGACAACGGTATCTTCAAGACCGTTCCTGGCCTGCCCTCCTATCCACATATTTAGAGGATACACTCCTTGAGAAATCAGAGGCTATTGGAGGAATTAACAGCGTGTTTTCTACTGCCCAACGTTCCAATAATGGGTCGCTTCCTCCCAAATTGATGACGACACTGGAGAAGTCTTTGCCTAACCTTCTGCTGACTGACATTCCAAATACAGCGACTCTGGTCAATAGATATTGCCCTGTTCTCCACGATGCCGCGGTGCAGAGCCTCGACGATGACTCTCAACGTTTCATGTACCTCAAACGATTACTTGGACCAGAGAAGTCTGATAAGGATTCTCAAAGTACCAACACTCTGATTAGCCAGGACACGGTACCAAATCATTTATGCTATTTGTATCTATCCCTCCAATGCCAGTACGAACCCTCTAAGGTTATGGACACTCTGCAATCTTTGCCTTCTGAGAAGTTGGAGTGGAATCAGGCTCTACAGACCTGCGAAACTCATAAGGTTTATGATGCTGTTATATGGGGCCTGAATTGGAGACACGACCCGCAGGCAGCAATCAAAAAGGTAGAGTCATACGAGAAGCAGCTCATGTCTGAAGTACTTGACGCTGAGCGGACCGGAGTCAACAACGAAGGACAACTATTAACAATAATTGAATCAGTCGTCCGGATGGGCATCTCTGTCTGCCTCCTCCAATCAAGGGAGGCATCGTCTCCCTCTCGACCCGAAAACCTTTGGCTGCAATTGCTCAAAGGGCAGATCTACTGCATACAACGTGCTTCCGCAGTTGAGACCGCTCCAATACAGACGGCGATTCTACCCTCGTTGCGTGCACTGGTTCAAGAGACATTCAGATCTTTGGTATCTATTACCTCTGCGAGGACCGTTTCCTTCCCCCAGTTGTTCAACCGATTGGTTGAATCCGTATCTTCATCTAGCGGAACACATTATACCGAGTTTCGATCCATCCTGACTGGGATGTTGGAATCGTATCGGTCGGACGGGGACATGTTAACCATTACCAAACATCTAGTCACTAGAGACTTGTTCGAAACAGTTGCCGTCCTTAATCGTGAGAGATTAAGAGGCTGGTCCCCTTCTACAAGCATTTGTAAGAAGTGTCGGAAACCAATCCTCGATAAGCATGGAACGACCAAACAATCAAACATTTCATTGACTACTGTACAATGCAATATTGCAGTATCACGGACAGGAGCCTTGACACATGATGAATGCTCCTAATAGTTGCTTACTCGGTTTTCATTCTTTCACAATACGCCCCGTGATTGTGGCGCAGAAAGTGATTCAGATCCGTTGTACAAACACTAGGCGAGTAGCTCCCTATTCCTCTACGAGGATCTTCCCTGATCTCACTGTTCACTGTCTGCAGCCTGCACCACTTCCTTCAATAATTTGTATGAGTCGCTTTTCTCTAGATCCACCCCTAGAGCCGAGGCATCATGCCCAAAAGCATTAACATCGAGAATCATTTGAGCACGAATTCGCTCCTCATCTCGACTTTCATCATCTTTCGTAGACGTATTTCCAAACATTGAGAAGGTCGATTTCTTCCCCTTTTTGAGCCGTCTTAGGGACTCTTCTGTTTTCTTCATTGTCGTGAGGTAGTGTATGTATCTAGCAAATGACTACAGATCAACAAAGGGGAGCAAAGCGAACAAATGGTGCTTACTTATGTGCCACTTTCTCGAAAACTTCTGTTGCATACCCTTTCAAAAACTCTTCCCTCAAGGAGCTACCTGGACCTTCGCCTATGCCAATAGCAAAGAAGGCCTTGACGGGACGGAACATGGATGCTACAAAGTAGCTGGGTTCAGTTGGGAGTCGTTTGTTTGCCATAGCCCGGAATTGTGATGGGATAGACCGCACAGGGAGCAGGGCTTCGCAACAGCGTCTAGTTAAGATGCTGATTATTTGATCAGACATTGGCTGAATCAGCGATGTCAACGTCGACAGCGACTGTCCAAGTTCCTCTGTGAATATCGTGAATATATCATAGCCGATGCACAAAAAATACATACCCTTGAGACTGGCAATTTCGTCCCCTAATGTTTCTGAGAGCATCATGCTTATCTCTTGAACCCATAATGTCATGACAGCTGAACAAAGTGCTTTGATGTCCAATATAGCAGTCGCAAATTGTCGCATTGAGGTGTCATCTTTCGCCAAAAGTTCTGCTGATGGCATCTCCCCGGGTGGTAGGGGTGTCCCGGAACGAGATATCGACACGGGGGAGACAGTTGGCTGAAAAGATAGTATGACCATGAGGCCCTGATCGTGTATTAGGTTAACGGACATACTTTCTCACTAGGCGCATTGGTAATATCTGTGAGGTGTACAGCAGCATCCAACCAGGACTTATACTTGCTCAATATCTATGGCACTTAGTAAATGTATTCTACATTCTCGCTGAAATAAGATATCATACCTGTAATGTCAGCTTCCAGAATTTTTGAGAGAGCTCGGGAAGGAAAACCTCTGAACTCCAACAGCTTGAGATAGCTAACCACACTGCAGTTGCTTGTGCGGTGAGGAAAGGATTAATAACTAGAAATGGACATGAGGCATAGGAGTTAGATACGTGACAATCAAATACACACTCTTCGTTGATGAAGTGTTAAATAAGGTGTCTGATAGCGCTTCGTCTAGTTTCCCTCCAATCTCTTTGAGCCGTAATTGATAGTACACGGGAAGTTGCCACCGCTTCTCAAAGCCGCTGAACGAAGGATGGGAATGAAGCGCTTGAACACCTTCTGGAGAAGGCGTAAGATGTTCCAAGGATAATATGAATGCCCTTGTCAACTCGTAATGCTTTGTTTTCAACGTGATCAGCTATGAATGAAATTGATTGATAAAATGGTAAATCAAACCTTGCGGAACTCGTTTGGTCGACCAACAGAGAAAACAGAATGGCCTAGTTCCTCCAAAATGGCATGCGCAAATTCATCCCAAATTACGTTGGCCAAGATGTTGAACCCTTTTTCATTGTTTTGGACATCTAAACGGTTCGGATCCTGTGAAGGACCGGGATTGGGCTTTATTGATACTTTTTCTGCGATTTCCATGATACGGAGAAGGTTCCGTTCCACAAAACGTAACATTTGAGTATAGAGATGCGCCAAAGGATGTTCATCATTGTGTAAGACGAGTGCATAAGGGGACGATGTGAGTGGATCTGGTGAATGGAGCTTGTTGACTTGGGGTTGGTGGGAAACAAACGCGGTGAAGGGTGTATAAGGTGTTCGTAGAGGGAGAGATGTGGGCAGAGGGGATGTGCCAGAAGACGGCACCTGGAAAGGTGTTTGTGGAATAATAGGGGAGTGGGGAGCATTAAGAGCGTCGGAAAATACAGTCTGTTTCATTACCTTTTCAATCATTCATACCATGGAAAGGACGCACAAACATACCTTCTTGACAAAAGGGCGAACAACCTCCTTGCGAATTACTTCTTCCGCATCTCTCCAAAGCTCCAAGGTATCGTATGTACGTAGGCATTCTGTCATGTCTGTCAGATACTTTGACCTTTCAATCTCAGTAGCCTTCCCCGCCGTGAAGACAGACAATGTCAAGGCCCAGACATGATCGAGGTCAGAAGACAAAGTTGATTTAATCCTGTCGATTCGCTATAGGGCATTGAGGCTGAGTTCCAGCATCTCCATGCACAGAGCTGACGAACCCATTGGTTAGTATCGACGAATGCAGATTTGGCTTTTGAGGCGTGATACACAAGTTGAGTATACTCGGTAGCAACACGAGCTAGGTACTTGGCGCGATTAACTTGCGAGCTGAAAGTAATGAGTAGGAAAGCTGCCAAGGACGATAACAGGCTACGTACATGCTGTTCTCCACCTCTCCGGCATCCGGATCATGTCTAGATTTTGTAGTATTCATCTCTACTCCCCGTCCCCCATCATCGTCGGAGGAGGGTATGAGAAGTAAAGACTCAAGACGCGAGATAGACTCTGAGATTTTGAGGAGTAGTTGGAGAAATGCCTGTGAGAAGGAACCTTTAGTAACGATGGTAAGAACAGACCTGGGACAGATACCTTTCCTTCTCTAAGAGCTGCTCTCTTTGCGAGTTTTTCTTGTATATTATCGAGAACGACTTGAAGTTCTCCCCTCGAAGTCTATTCGTTGATGCCACGACATTACTACGATAGAGAACAATTTGTAGGCACATACCAAAACCTGTTCCCTCAACGCAGCAAGTGGCTCTCTTATTCTCTGTAGCCTATCGCCTTCTCCCTTTAAATCAGTACTTAAGCTGATGAATGCTTCATAGTCGTCATTGATTAGTTGAACCAATTCTTCCTTCAACTTGGCATGATAATCACGCAGTTCCGCCCGCAAATCAGTCAATGAAGTATACGATCTTGAAAGCAGGAATTCCTGGACATTAAAGGTTTCGGCAGAGAGATGGGGATTGTCATGTGAGAGAGGCACATAAGCAGGTAACTCGTGCTTTTGAGACGGCGTAGCTGTGCTGTTTGATGCGCTTGCAGCCTCACGAACTGCTAGCTCTTCTGCAAGACTGTCCAAACGGAATGGATCATTGGGTGAGGAGAGGTCATTCGAAGGAGAATGCAGTGACATGAAATTGCAGAAGTGTATTTATTTGAAGTAAATAGTCAAAATTCTAAACTACTGTACATGAATAACAAGCATGGCTACCACTCACAGGCATCCATGCAATAAGTTTCCGAGCCCTACTGTTGAGACACGTACTCACCTATGCCAGAGGGGATGTTGGCACGTTGGCATCCTTGTGGCCGCCCAACCGCCCAAATTGCCAAAGCGTACTGTAAGGAAAAATAGTGATTTTTTGTCCAGAATTACGTTTCTCCTACTTCAAGCAATGCTGTCTTACCATGAATAACTCTGCCCGCAAGGACATGTGCGATGTATGTGATGTGGCGACCCGTGGCGTGCTGCGTATAACGCTGTGGCTTGGATTGCACCTGGAAGGGGTAATGTGCGATTATGTCAAGTGTTGTATATCAGTCAAAGGTGTTCAAGCGCCATCACACCTCACCCTTCTAAATTTACCCAAACTTCATCGATATGACTGGTGCAGAGACAGAACTTTCAGCACAGGACAAGAAACGTTGGAATAAAGTAGGTTTTGTCCGGGAACATTGTAAAGAGCTGAGGCCGTCCAAAGCTTAGTGAAGTAATGGATGAACTACACAATGAATTCAGAAGAGAGTGTAAGTACTGTATCTACTAGTTCCATGAGGCTTGGCGGATCGATTTTATGTAGCCTATGGTAGTCAATATGCTTATTGAGGTGAGCAAGCGCGATCACTGGTTGCAAGTTAAATCCTAACGAAATGGTGACCAAGTACGCGAATGACACGTACACGGGTCCACCTCTGCCTCTGGATAGGTATCTCAGTCATGCCTCTATGTTCCGTGAAAGTATGAGCAGGTAACATGGGCTACAAACGGGATCTTTTGGTCTAAACGAGTGTTAGTGTTGAATTTGCATCATGCCACAGAGGAGGATCGAATATTCCCAATGCTGGCTCAAAGGATGCCACAGTTCTCACCCCATTCTGAAGGGCATGTACAATCCCACCACAAGATTCATGCAGGTAATACATCAAAAAAAATCAATTGTCGGCCGTTGTGGTGACTCTTTCATGCACAGGCCTCAATGACCTCTCAAAATTGGTTTCAAAATGGAGAGACAACCCAGAGGCATACTCACCCACCGAAATGAAGAACTGCTTGGAAAGCTTTCGAGAAATTTTATTCAGGCACCTTGACGAGGAGGTGCGTTTAAATACAGAGTTGTTGACTTCAACTTAGTATCTTGCAGGTTGAAGATTTGAAAGGCGAGAATCTCAGACAGCACTTTACATTGAATGAGATAGAAAAACTCCTACCACGATATTTTAGATAGACGCAGACTACCTTTGTTTGTTCTTATTTACTATCATCCCTCCTCCATGTCCACTACTCCATCAACATCCTCTCCGGCTCCCTCAGGCCCTACACATCGTCATGCAGTCACCGCAGTTGAAAAGCAGCGTTCACATCTTGACAAACTTCTCAAGGATCCTTCCAAACCTGCATTTATTCCTCCCCCGCCAAAAGAAAAGACAATTCGTCCTGCGCGCGAAATGATGAAGAACGTGCAGGGCTCCAGTGCAGGCGCAGGAAGTGGAGAATTTCATGTCTACAAAGCAAGCAGAAGAAGGGAGTATGAACGGCTCAAGATTCTAGAAGAACAAGCAACGAAGGTACACGTTTCCGTATACCATCCAGATCTGGCTTACGTTAAAGTAGGAAATTATCACCGCCGAATTCGAGAGAAAGAGAAAGGAAGCGGAAGATGTGACGAATGCTAAGACAGCAAAAAATAGAGCTAGACGTCAAAAGAAGAAAGAAAGGGCCAAAGCAAAGGGCTCTGCTGAACGTGGGGCAAATGGCCAATCACTCGATGCGAACAAGACTCAGCAGGATATACCCATTAAAAAGAGGCGGTTGGTCAACGGGCGCGAATTGGTATTTCGTAGACCGGGAGACGAGACCGAAAGCGAGGAGGAAGTAGGGCCACAGGAAAGCACAGTAGATATGATTATTCCGTCTGAAACCGAAGATGCTTCCCCACCGCCTCCAGCTGCCGAGGCACCGAGAGTTGTAATACACGAGGATGACTAGCTATGGTGGGGTTCAACTCCTTATTCTCCTTATAATGCAGACCTTTTGGACTTGTTTATCAGAGACCAAGTGTACTTTTATTAATGATGACATTCTATCTGGATATCGGAGTCGTCCTGTGCCCTCGATTTACCGAGGTTACTTCCCATCGTTCTTTCCTCGGTATGTTATGAAGCAGCAGCCGAACTTTGTGAAACGCCAATTGGCCAGTGGGTATCATCAAGGTTTATTGTATCACCGAGTAGCTGCCCCAAGGCGCACAGTTCGAGATTCGGATCCAGTGGTACTACCGAGTTTATGCCCAGGATCGATTATGACGATATCCAGATAGACATGGTTCTACTGTAAGATCACCTGCTTGTGATGCTATGTCATCTATGGTTTATAACCTGTTATTAGCAACGAATGTATAGCACATATTGCTCCCATCTGATTCTTGCTTTTCCGAGAGTCTGCCGTACCGTCAAATATGGTCCGAAAAATTGCCCTATGAAACAGTTCACATATCCAACTGAAAATAAACTTACACTAGTCAATCAACTATAAAAGAGGGTAGTTACGACTGCCCAGAATGAAGCTCGTCACGATGCGCTTTCTTGTATCTACTTTTCTAGCATTCTTTGTCTCCCATGTGAGCGAAGAATATCCAGTCACCCTTAAGCAAGCTAATTGTCGTGGAAGGTCAGCGCGCATGGTGGTGTTCTAAGCTACCAAATTAATGGTGCATGGTATCAGGGGTAAGTTAATAAGAGCCAAAATCAAGTACATCTTCGTTCAACCCGCATAGATTCAGAGCATACAACACCCCTGTTGGTCAATCATCCATCCAAGTAACTATCTCTTCATGTTTAATTTATTTCGTCTTACAAAGTATAAAACATCTAGCGCGAATGGGACACGTATGATCCCATTATCAATCCCACTGCTAGCACTATGGCCTGCAATGCCAACGGGGCAAGCCTCGGCAGTGGTCAACTGTCCGCTACAGTTGCGGCTGGTTCAAGGGTAACTGCATACTGGAATCAGTGGCCACACACCATTGGCGTAAGCCTTTATTTCTACCTGTCCTCTGGATAGTAAACCAGACTTGTGTCAGCCAGTTATGGTTTACATGGCTAGATGCCCTAGCTCCTGCACATCCGCAACTCCATCTTCTTTATCATGGGTATTCTTCCTTACCATGCGCACTGACTAAAGCTAACATTTCTCTTCAGTTTAAAATTGATCAAGGGGGATTGATTTCCGGGGCACTTCCTACCGGAACGTGGGCAATGGGTCAATTAGTTGCAAATAATAACTCTTGGTGATTTGCAGAAGAATGCTGCGCCAATAAATCATTGATACATATCTTGCTCTAGGACCAGCACTATCCCTTCTTCTCTTACGCCTGGTGAATACTTCATCCGCCACGAGGTAAGGAACTAGGCCAATTCAAGACCCAATTACTTATACTGGGCCACTTTACAGCTCCTTGCTCTCCATACGTCCTATCAGCCCCAATTCTACCCAGAATGTGCGCAATTAAAGGTTACTGGTGGTGGATCTGCATTCCCTTCTAGTCAATACCTAGTCAGTTTCCCAGGAGCATATTCTGCGTAGGAGTTATCCAAGATATTACCGAAATTCGAAACTCACAAGACACTTGCAGGTCCGACCCAAGCATCACACTTGACATATATTCTCAGCCGACTGTGACTACGTACAAGATACCTGGCCCCTCAGTGTGGCGTGGATAACCAGGCTGTATTTATAATTGAAACTCCGCTAGTATCGATTTATTTTTTCTGTACTATTACAGTATGGCCGAGCAATGGCAGATGATTCAATTCTTGCTCTTGAATCTGACGGGACTGCAGATACAATCCAACTCTTGGGTGAACATCTGATCAATTCTATACTGGAGAACAAGTCTCGTCAGGAGATAAGGACTATCATTGACAACGGCGCCCCTATTTGGTACCAAAATGAAACTGAAGGGATATCGGCACTTCATGCCGCGGCTTATGTCCGAGATGCTGAACTTGCTCGGTATCTGCTCGAACAGGGAGCGATCTGGAATGCAGGTGAATCCATTGTGTGGACTATGGCCGTGCTGCTGACTTGGGTCCTCAAGTGGACAAGATGAACAATACAGCTGGAGATATCGCACTATCCCTAAATGATGGTGAAATTTATAACATCATCCGCGACGCTGGCATCCGTTCAGGTGATAACTTTATAGCTTCAAGGGAGAGCATGTATATAATATTGATTCTGCACCAGAAATGCTCCTTTCAGCCCTTGAGTACCAAGAGAATCCCTCGACAATTTTGCTACGGGTGAATGACGAAACCTCTGCCGGTTCTAATGAGGTGTTCCTTACTTCAAGGCTTCGCTTCGCAAAGGACGACACGGGGCAGGACGTATGCTTCGTTCAAGCCGGAGACCAAGAAGTTGGAGTGATGATGGGTTGGGAAACGGGAATCATGAAAGAAACCGTGCTTAAACTTTGCAAGAACTATGAGAATGCCCATCATCTGAAAGTACTCAACGTGGGATTCGGACTTGGCATTGTCAGTTGCTTATTACCTCTCACCCGATTGCATCTGAATCGTCGCATTTGCGAAATCTAAATAAGATCGATAGTCTCTTCCAAGCGCTACCGACACCTCCTGCCTTACATGTCATTATTGAACCTCACCCGGACGTCCTGAATCACATGAGAGAGCTCGGCTACTATGACCGTCCTGGCGTCCGAATCTTGGAGGGCAAGTGGCAAGATTTTCTTGACAAGGAGGAGATACTTAGCGTTGGCGGGTTCGACGTCGTCTACACTGACACGTTCTCCGAGGACTATACAGACTTGCACAGGTTCTTTGAGAAACTGCCGAATATCTTGGCAAGCCCTGAATCTCGTTTCAGCTTCTTCAATGGACTTGGAGCTACGAGTTGAGTGATCTGATTTCTTTGTCGATGGGGATCGTGTTGAACTAATGTGTGCTTATCCAGATAGTCTCTTCTATGACGTATATACCCACATCGCTGAACTACATCTTTCTGACATTGGACTGGATGTACAATGGTATGATGTGGACGTCGTTCCCGACAGTGATCCGGAACGTTGGGGGAAAAGCAGGGAATATTTCACTGTTCCTTTTTATCGGCTTCCGATTTGCACAATGGACTTGATCTGACTTGTGTTATGTATATTCATTGGAGAGGTTAAGTAGGAGCCACTTAGTCTGGATAGGTAAACCCTGAGGATTTAGTATTTACTTTGAATTGATTAGTAGCCTTGAGTTTGTTGAAGTGATCTATGTTCTGATGTTACACCATCGAATATCTATCGACGCTGGTACTGGCAACATCAACCAGCCAATTAAACCAAGCCTGTGAGACGCCATTTTTCATACTAGCAGGTACGTATTTCCAAATCCTGAACGCGGTCGCTGAGACGCTCGACTCTTGGATAGTCCAAACAACGATGACTGTGTTCAGTTTATACATCTATGACAGGTCAGTGCTCCCCGCCCCCCTTTTTTTCCTTTTTCTTTTTCAGTCATTCCCAGTTTCTAACCCTTCATTCAACAAAATAAACTAGACACTGTGCATGTGTATACTACCAGGACTGGCACCGCACCAAGCGGCCAAAACCAGCAACAGAAGGCGGCCTCCTCCCCGCCGTCTCCAGCGCCGTAACACCTTCCCTTCCCAACGCGAACGCAGATTCCACTTCCAGTACAGGCACCCTATCTGCATACACAAGCCCACGAAACACGCTCTCCTCTAGCACCGGCGTCGTAATCGCGATGAACGACATGGTAGGACTCCAAGCACCACCACCCAGTACTCCACCAGCACAATCAGCAACAGGGACCGCACAACCATCAGCAAGCGTCGGCCTGCCCTTTGACGAGGAGGCCAAGTTGGTGTATGGCGTCGTGCTCTCACTGCGGAATATGGTCAAGAAGCTATCAGGACGGTAAGTTATGTTTTCTTTTTAGTTTTCTTTAAATAAACGCATTCTGTGTCGCAGAGATGAACACTTTATCAACTACCGCACCTCCACATACAAGCTCCACCTTTTCGAGACCCCATCAGGGTACAAATTCATCATGCTCAGTGACCCAAACACTGAATCGCTCCGGCAAACGCTGCGCCAGATCTACGCCGGCCCATTCATCGACTACGTTGTACGCAATCCGCTCTCCACAATGGATTCCCGAATACATGGTATAGACAACGAATACTTCCGCGCCAGCGTCGACCGTTACATCAGAGGATTAATTGCATTTTCATGATATATATGTTTCCCTCTCTCCAATGTTGTAAGAAAAACCAAATTATGTACCAGCCTGGGCATCTGCTGCTAAACAAGAATGCATATGATAAAATACAAGATGTGTGGGATGTGCGTTCGAGGTAAGAGACAAAAGCAAACAAAAAAGCAAAAAAATATATAAAAATGGGTAAGTGGAATAGTTTCAGGTTGGAGGTATTTGTGTTATATCCTTTGCGAATGGTATCAAGATAACTCGCCTTGTTCCAACTGTTGTCGAAGAGCATGAAGCAGTGATGTCTTTATTTCTCGTTCTGGCCCACTCTCACTCTTCTCGTCAGTGTCGCCAGCGACCGCCTCGTCTAGTGCCAGCTTGGTTTGTCCCAGTCTTAGCATATCCTCTTCTATTGTACCCTGAGAAATGAGTTTGACCACATCCACATCACGCTTCTGCCCTATTCTATAAGCACGATCTTGGGCTTGCTTGTCATTGTGAGGATTGAAATCTTGATCAAACCTGCATGGATTGATGTCATTCATCTCTGCGTGAAATGGTGACCACAGCAAAACAAAGCTTACATGATAACAACTGAAGCTGCTGTAAGGTTTATACCCATTCCTTAGTAACGCGTTAGGTTATATTATTGAACCATGGAATGAACTGTAGTGAACTCACCTCCAGCTTTTGTCGAGAGCAGAAATACGGGTATCGATTCGTCTTCAGTAAACTCGTCCACCAGGGTCTGGCGAACGTCCACAGGCGTGCTACCAGTAAGTACGAGATGATGTATCTGCTTGTATTTCAGGACTGCTTGAAGGATATCCAAGATTTGAGTGAACTACAAGCCCATCAGAAAACATGGCACGGAGTGAATAAACAAAAAACCTGAGAAAAGATGAGAACTTTCCGGCCTTCGGTGCCATAGCGATCCAACAATTTAAGAAGGACCTGCACTTTTCCAGCATCGAGATAGCAATCTTCTTCCTGCAAGAACTTGCGAGTTGACTGCATAAACAGGTGCGTCAACACAACATCTAGCAAGTAGTGACGTTGAGGCACACCTTGTAAGTGGCGCAATAAACCTGAAGTTCAGCGTCTGTCATGACCGACATATCTTCCTTAACAAGCTCAAACAATGCTCCTCTCTTCTTAAAATCCGGTTCCTTAAGAAGCTGCTTCGTGATACTCGACAGTATGTCATCCGTAAACCTCGTTCTGAACAGCATAGGATGCGATGCAGCCTTGCGCAAGTCCATGAGAACGTTGGTGCTGTTCTCTAGATAAATGTTTTTCTCTTTCACAGCCTTTTGCTTTTTCTTGGATGCCTTGCTGCGACCGTTCGTAGTAGCCGTATTCTCTCCGTTTGTCGCAAGCTGGTCATCCGCTTCAATAATGGTCTTGCGGGAACGCTGAATTGCATCTGCGTATATAGACCGCTGCAGTGGCGTCATCTCACACCACTCAATACGCTCTGTCTTGTTTGGAAGATCTTTCAAAACCTTACGTTTTAGGTAACTAAGTGAGAAGCCGAATTCCTGCAACCATGAAACATACCTGGTCCTTCCTTCTGCGCAACACAAACGGTGTCATCATCTTCTTCGCCCTAGACACTCTTTCTTGGGCTAAAAGAGTGATCTTGGAGTCACCCTTAACTTTGAAGATGGCGCGGAGCGAATCTATCGAGTCCGCAAAATGGTTTGGAAGGATGAAGTTCATCAGCGACTGGGATGTGAAAAATAGTGAGACCACGCCATAACGAATCAGTAAACCAACATACCACAAGCTCTTGCAGGTTGTTTTGAAGTGGGGTGCCAGTCAGAAGCAACCTCCATCTTGAACCGAACCGCAGAAGCGACTGATACCGTTGTGATTGAAAGTTTTTGAGCACATGGCCCTCGTCATAGACGCAGCACTGGACCACAGATATTAGACCCCAACGGAACACAACGACAATGCAAGTACTTACATCCCATTCAATCCTTCGAAAGAACTTGCGGTCACGCTCATCGCCCTGAGCTAAATTATAAGTGGTGATAAGGACTTCCCACCCATCCCCCGACTTGCTATTGCTAAGTTGTGAATCGAGTAATGTTTGCCGCAGATGAACACGCTCCTCCTTCCCAGCATAGTACGTTTGCACAGATATTGATGGGGCGAATCTTGCAAATTCGCGACACCAGTTCTCCAATGTAGACGATCTATGTTGATCGGCAACTGAATGATAGAAAATAAACCACAGGAAACACACGTACGGGACAACTACAAGATGAGGACCTCGGTTTCCCTTTTCTTTCAGATGCGCGAAGAAGCTGATGACTTGTATGGTTTTACCAAGGCCTAACAGAACTCTAAGTTCAGGATAAACAATATATTCATATGATAAAACGTGCCCATTTCGTCTGCCAGAATACAGCTTAAATTACTGCGATACAGTAAATTGAGCCAGTTGACACCAAGTAGTTGGTACTCTTTCAGCTGGACAGTATCTGAAAGTAGCAAGGGTTGTGCTGCAAGGTAATCCTCAGATGTCCGGTCTTTAGAGTTAGATAGGGTCCGTAGACTCAGAGCACCATCCTCCACCTCATCCTTCAGGATGAGTTCATTAGCCTTCCCTTTACCATTCAAAGAACTAGTGGTCCATGAAGCAATGGCCGCACGTAGAGTAGCCCCTATCTTTTCACAATCTTCTAGTATGCTATCGACAGCGCCATAGCCTTGGAAGATAGCAATGCACTCTTCGAATAGCCTAGGGCTTATACCAGCAGGGCCGGCTTTCTTCTTACCCTGTCCTAGCTTCGCGTTAATGTCCTCGATGGAGCTGAACGGCCGTTGTTTGATAATGGCTGTAGCCTGTTCAGCAGAGCAGCCTTTTATATGGGTGATTAGAGAAGTGGAATAACTATCACGATAGGATTAGCGCACCAGTTAGCTCTTGCAAAGCTTCAGCATCTGATGTATTTAAATAGTTAAGAGCACGCATTTCATCAGTAATATCTGAGCGATTCTTTCCACTCTGCATATCATCATCATCATCATCATCATCATCAACACTAATCACTTCTGCCTCCGACTCAGACTCAACGACCATCTTCTTGAGTCGTTTGCGATGTGGCCTAGGTACTGGCGTCTCAGGTGATAAAGCAGCAGCATCTAAGTGACGTTTAGATGGAGGTGGAGTTGTTATGGGATAGGGCTTGGTCTCTAGATGGGATCGGTTTGCATATATCATAGACTTTTTACCCTTCTCTTTAGTGGCGGCTCTGCGCGCACGAGAGGCTTCGTCTAACTCTTCAACACGCCCCATTGACTCTTGAGTAGATTTACTACTATTAGGAGGAGTAGGAACCCAAGTAGTGTCCGACAAAAGTTCCGTTGCTCTCTTTACATCCCCGCCTGCTTGAACCCACGCAGCGTGAATACGAGCTGGAGGCTCTGTTGGCATTGTATACTTGAACCGAGTAAACTTCGCATCATCTATAGAATGATTACTAGAATTTGGACCATTGGGAGATGATACAGGCCGCTCCCTGGAGAGACGTGAAGTAGATGGGCCAGCAACGGGACGTCCAGTGTCAGCAGAAGAATCGTCGGATGCAATAGATTGGGCGTCAGAAGCGATGCGGCGCCTATGACCAGAACGACGAATATCGGGGGAAGAAAGGGGATCCAAGGTATCAGAGTCGTCTTGGATAGGACCACGATTGAGTCGTTTGCGGGGAGGACCATCATCCAACTCTTGCTCGATCATAGACAGCTTACCGTTGTTATTAGGATTTCTGTGAAGATGAAAAGACGCGTTATTTGGAGCATTAAACACGAAACCACTCGGGGCAGTTAGAGGATCCATCGCGAGGGTTCTATTGGGATGTGGCCATGGATTATTTGGCTGTCGAGGGAAGGATGTAGTTGCCACGTCATAGGTATTTGTGTCGTAGAGAGGCGGATACGAGGGCTGTCTAGGATCTGGAGCAAGAGGACTTGAACTTGGAACAAGAACTATGCCATTAGAAGATGGAGTATTTGGGAAAAAACGCGAAGGAAGGGTCGCATCTCTTGACTGAGGAGGAGGCGAAGCGAAAGAGGAGTGAACGGGGCCAGCGGTGACGGTAGAGGATTGGGTATGATTGAATGACCGGTCGTGAAAAGCCTTGTTTAATCTAAGCTGTTCCAATGCAGCTTTCTTGACAAGAGATGACAAGCGAAATCAGAGAGCTGGAAAAGCAAAAGTTTGATGGTTTGATACTGACTTTATTGGGAGCTGCAGGCTCTGTAGAGGTGTACATGTAAAATAAAGATGAAATAGGAGGGAAAGAAGAAGGGAAAGTGGGGAGGGAGGAGGAGAAGTGGGGTCGAGCTTGTCGTGATAAAGTCGTTGTGACCAAGCCGAACTCTTCTCTGACTGCCCACACAGTCGGAGAATAAATTTACTTGAAATATCCCTTTTTAAAAATAAATAAATAAATAAATAAAATGCTCCTCCCACTCGTCCCCTTCTCTTCCTCTGTTCCAACAAAATCTCCTCCATTTCTGTCATTTCTCCCATTCAGAATCTCCATCTCCATCTACTAGTTCATCGTTGCCACTCTGGGAAAAAAAATCAAGCGCCCAATTCCGCCACCATTCCACAACTAATAACAACACAGCCACAAGTCGCAGTCCTCACATTCTACCCTTCACTTAGTACAGTACTTCACTTCTGTCATGTTCAGCTTTCTTGAAACACTCTTCCTTCTATGCTCTCTTGCCCTTAGTCTTGCCCTAGTTGTTCCTCTCACTGGTGTACTCGTCCGCTTCAGAGCCAACTACAACCCCAAAGGTCTGCAGCTTGACGCTGAGGGTGGAGCCCAACCATATACGGGTCCCATCATCCGATCCTATTTCTCAATGTTCATGAGGGTGTACAGAATCGAGGTCAGTCTTCCTTCTATTGTTTTATGTCTCTCCTGCATTCCCAATTGCAGGGTGTACCAGGTCTCTACAAGGGATTTAGTAAGTGGCTGACCACATTGGGAAGCTCTGTCACTGACGCGTCCTCAAGTGCCGACAACTCTTAGCACCCTCATTGTAACTATATTGATTCTGCTTTTCTTGGATGCTGAACCCCGACACGGCGCTTATCGAGCTCCAGACGTTGGAATCCTGGTAAGTTCGCCCAATATTTGTAACTTGGTTGCCTCATTACATCCATTCTAGGGCACCTTGGTTTACAGCCTAGGAATGATGCTCATCTCTCTCCCCACTGTCATATTGACCTATAGGTAAGCACGTGGCGCCAAGCAATACATCAAAATACGGCTCGTTGATCAATTAAATAGAGCCATCACGACACCTCACAAATTATCATATTTCAACATTACACAGTCCCTTCGCGTCTTGCTTACACCTACTGAGCGTCGCCGACCATGGATTCTCTACCTCACGCCTGGACTATTGGCGGCCGAAGTCTCCCACATTAGTCTTGTTGTCCTTGGTCTTGCCCCCTTACGCCGGCTCCTTTTACCATCCGTGACTAAATATCGCCTCTCCATCTCGGATATATCTATGTTCAAGCTCACGATTTACTTCACCATCGTTGGAGTGAGCACCATGATCCTTACGCCACTCGAAGTTATCGCAGCAAGACTTGCAATTCAGCGCAATCATGCATCTGCTGAATACAATTCCGTCTCACAAGAAGTTGAAGGCGATGCGGAAGATATGCCAGAGTATTCTGGTGCTGAGGAAGACGTGATTGGGTACGTGTCTAGCTCCCAAGTATTTATGCCATACATTAAAACTGTTTTGTATGCACAGGCTAAGGAGTGAGGCAGATCCGTACGTCGGTCTGGTGGACTGCGGTAAAAGAATAATTCATGAAGAGGGTTGGACTACATTATACCGAGCGTGGTGGCTGACTCTCCTCGGTGGATTGGCGAGTGCATTGTCATGAGTATGATGATGTGTGTTCGTCAGACTTGTCAGACAATCTTGTACCAACTCTAATGCACTGTCGCCGCGTAAATTGATTGCTAACCAAGGACTTTTCAACACATAATGAAAGAGAGTGGCGGCTACCACGCCAAGACTAGGGCTTACAAATGTAACTAAAGGTAAATGCCGAAGTCTGGCTGACGTAAGCAGCGTGTGCGAGAGCGGCTCCGTTGTAAGCGGAAATGTGAATTTCACATATTCACAAATATCTGATTGTCGCTGCCAACCGATTGTCCATACAGTACCTCAGGAACAATCTCCCTCGATACCTGCAACAACACATCCTACTCACCGCTTCTTGTCAATCCATCGGCTGCTTCTAGAATGGCTTTATTATGCCCAGAACTAACACCCGGTATTATTAATATTGCAAGGATGTAATGTCACCATTGCACCAGCAGCCTCAATAACTCTCGATGTGAGAGTATGACCAGGTCAATGAAGAAGCGTATTAGCTGATGAGTTGGAATCCCGAGTCGGACAATGATGGATAAGGAAGGGGAGGTCATCGAAGGACGGTGGGTTGCGGTTGCACTTGGATCTGCCAAGCTTGTTCGCGACGACCAACCACACTGTCACCTCGGTCGCTCTTACCCCAATAGCGTTACCCATGTCATCCTTTTCAGATCTTGCCTATTCTCATTACCTCCCGAAGCGTCCCTACCTGACCATTTGCCACACCCAATCTGTCAATCACCGCCTACTTTTTCAATCCCACCCATTGATTACAGTAACTTGCCGGTGACTCCTTGTGGTGAGAAAATCATCCTTTCTTCTCTTTCAGATTTTGGGTTCCAAGGCGGTTGTCCATTTGGCAATAATCTTCGAATCCGAAGATGGATCATGGTACCAGTAGAAAGGCCCAAGAATGGTACCTTCCATTTCCGCTGTCGAGATTGAGCCGTAGTTGTATGACTTTAACTCTACTCATTCTCACATGGCCTCAATTCTCACCCGCTCCAATTCCATATTCAGATCACCCCCCCTCCCCATCTCTGCAACCTACACTGTATCCCGGTACCATGGTGCATATCCACACTTTACATTTCCCCAGATATTTCCCTCCCTGGCGCCTTACACCGACTGTATATCATAATGCTGACATCTTGAATTAAAAGAATTTGATTGTCCAAATCTGCACGTCAAAATGCCAAGACTGACCCTGCCGACTACAAATACTTTGCAACCCAGTCCAGGTTCTTACCACCCATAACATACGTGGTTAATGTCCTCGGAATCATCAACGCAACGAAAAAAGAGGTCCTCCTCAAACCCAATTCCTGCTCCAGAGGGCGATCATCGCAAGCGGTGCGTTCCAAATAGCTGTTTTTGCCAGTGTTCTTTGGTAGTGAATGTTAAGTCAAAGGCGTCGTAATCGCACAACTCAGTCTTGTTTGAATTGCCATACTTCCAAACGGATGGTAAACATCATACGCCCCGTTTTGACCATCGTCCCTTCTTAATCCATCCTACCAATAGTGTGATAGAAAAAGGCCTGCATGTGCCCGCTGCACCCAACTCGGTCTAGTATGTTTGCGTTTATCCTCTCGTTTATCCATCCTAAGTGGTATTCTACAGACAGGACTATGTGTTTACGAAGTAGACGACCCAAATCAGAGGTCAGACTCGCAGGACGAGATTGCCAGGCTTTTGAAACGAGTCGCTGAACTAGAAGGCGTGATTAGAGAGGTTAGTACACTCCATTGACACCAATGTGATTTTCCCCTGAGAATCGAGGTAGTTAAAGAAGAAACCACATCCTCGATGGGTCCAGAACCAAGCCACCTCATCGTACGATGTCGACAAACAACATTTATCAGATCAGGCAGGCCATGCCTCTCCTGGATCTTCCAAGTCCCCTTTAATGATGATGCCCGACAAAGCAAACGACAACAACATTGCGAGCTTCAAAGCCAACTTCTTCTCATCGTCTATGCAACTCCTACAAGACGACCTAAATCAACATAGATCCAACGCATATTCTCCGTATCAGTCTCCCTCTCCCCAGAGTATTCCGTCTCCCTCCCTAGCAACTCCTGCGGAAGATCATCTAGAATCGCAAGTATCAATAGTTGGCCAACCAGGGCTTTCGCCAGAGTATGATCTCGCCTCGATCCTGATGGCCTATCCTGGACTTATGGGATACGACGAAACGACTTTCGGTGCCAGTGACGAATTGCCCATTAGAGACGAGGTAGCATGCAAGCATGTAGATGGTCATTGTGGCTGTTTACATGAATCAGCAAATTACCAAGCAATACTAGAGTTATCCGTGAGGCTTAGGAAAGGGGCGAATGTCCTGGCTCACTCCGCAAACCACCGTTTCGGTGTTGCTTGCCACTTAAAGGAGAAAATTACCGAGCTCGACTCACTCGTTAGGTACGTGCCACCCACGAAATACCTGCGTGTAAACTTTAATTAATGTGCACTTAGTACTGCTCTTGGGAATATCAGCAGTCCTCTGGAAGATGATTCTGGTCTTGCCCTAGACACTACCGTAAGAGTGCCAAGTCAATCTACATATCCATTCAGCTCGGTGTCAGGGAAGCCCACATCTGTACCAGCCATATCATCGCAAACACTTCAGGGTCTCCGCTCATGGGACTTGATTCAGTCCGTGTCAAATTCCCCAGCCAGTGATGATACATTCATGAGCTGGGAGCCACTCAAAAGACCTTAGTTTCCTCAATCAGAGGCAATGATCTACAGCTCTAATTAATTTATTGTATCCTTGTATCATACCTACCTGGAACAGAATGGCATATTGAAAGAAAATGTACTTCTTACGACATCATGTATGTTTACTTCTTTCTTTCTGTGGGATTCTTAGGGGTTCGCATTTACTAGAATTCTTTGCTGCTGCTGTCTCGCTCTCACGTGCTGCTTCACAGTACTTAGGACCGTGCACACCGAGGTGATGAGAGTGCCAAAGACTTTGTGCGAAATCAGACATTGGAATACAATGGATAAGAAGCGTTTAATGGAATGCCAAGAGCAGTACGTACTACATTTCAATTTCCACCCGCTGTCTAGTCGGGAACATGTGGAAATGTTGAGGAATTTCCTATACTGTCACTCTACTAAGCATGATTTCTTCGAGATTGATCAGCGCCAATGGCAACATGGCCTTACCCCGAGCTAGCCCCCCAGACGCACGCACGTATAGCTGATGCAGAATGGAGTGGTGGCGCGGGTTGATGAATCACCCAGACCTATTCTTGCTGATCACCATGCTGGGTTCGGCCAGTTGTGTTGTCTGTGCCAAGACCACTTGGTTGCCGGCAACCTTCCCAGCATCGCCTTCGGTGACTTGGGAAGGATGAATGTGCCAAGCATTGGATGTATGGACTGATGTGATTGGGAAAGACCCCAATTAGATTCTTCGTATCGGTATCCGATGCCAACGAAATCTCCCAACAGCCTTTGACCATACAGGAACAAAGTCGGGTACCATACAGTTGATTCAAGTGGGCACAGGTAGACCGATCCATTCGTATCTCCTGATGGAATTTCCTTAGCCATGCAGTCAGTGCAGATATTGTGGGAGAAGTGATTATGTCAAGTGATTGTGTATGTTACCAACGTACTGTTGCTTATGTCTCCCAGCCGCTAATTCCTACACCGGCAAAACCCATCATGGGTTTTAGAAGGGTAGAATCTCACACCCTCACACAGCTAGAAGAGGATTCGCCATTATCCGAGGAACTCTGACTTTGCAGCGCGGTTTCATGATTAGTCACAGCAAGCGTGGAAAGCAATTGCCCCGGGGCCACCAGTGGTACACCAGTATCTATTACAGGCAATATTAGCAAACATTGTGAGTTTGACATACACACCACTGGCATGATTGGAGAAGAAAAAAAAAGAGAAAAGAATCCGGTGAGAAAACATGTAGCGCCAAACCACATTGTTGAACGTGTGTTAATCCTTTCCAGTCTCAGGTACCTTCCATCATCTTCAGATTTCGAGTGCATGAGGCAGTAAGCCACATATTCAAATTGACAATATTTCGGTGTTTTTGGGTTGCCCGTAATAACGGTTATTCAAGTCAATCTGACTGTATTTCATTTAGAAGCACTATCTGAAGTGTAAGTGAAGCTAAGTGCGTCGATTTGCATGGAACTTGCATCTTGCTCGTCATCTGGTGTAATTGTTGCATGTCAAATGTCAGCGTGGACAAACGAAACCTTCTGGAATGCACGTACGACAGCAATTCCCCGCTTTCTTTTTCAACCAGTGGCCTACCACCCTGGTTCTGGCTTCTAGGCTACAGAATACGACCCATGGTAACCACATTTCGCAGGAACACTGATATTATCTTCTGAGTTAAACGTTCCACGAATGCAAAAATGGTCGCTTGGCTTATCCAGAAACCGAACATTCTTAAAACATTTAGCCACAATGCAAAACGACATGTGATTTCCATAAAAAAAAATTATCACGTGATCATTGAAGGTTGAGAGGCTTAGTAAGCCACCAATTTCTCAGGTGGACACCTAAGCTCAAGCCGCGACTGCAACCATGGCTTCACACTTGGTAAGCTATATCACCTTCTCATTGTCCAGACGAGTCCTCACATTTTTAGGCAAACATCTTTGGCACAGAACAAGACCGTGTCAATTGCTCTTTCTATTACAAGGTAAGCTTCATGTATCCACTTCTGACTTGCTGACTGCTGAATGCGTATTGTTGAAAAAAAAGATTGGAGCATGCCGACATGGTGACCGTTGCTCACGAAAACACATCAAGCCACCGTTTTCGCAGACCATCTTGCTTCCTAACGTATATCACAACCCAGCTCACGATCCTGTTTGCAAACTAACCGAGAAGGAATTGCAAGAAGGTTTTGATGCTGTATACGAAGACTTATATTGTGAATTGGCAAAATTTGGCCATCTCCTTGAGCTTCACGTAAGTCCAGTTCAAACGAGTTTCTCTCTTTGATCATTTTTTTTTGCCAGGTTTGCGATAATGTGGGTGACCATCTGATTGGCAATGTCTATGCTCGGTATGAGTGGGAAACCGAAGCGCAAGCCGCAGTTGACAACTGCAATCAGCGATGGTATGCTGGTAAGTTGCTTACTTTCTGCCAACTTCGCAATATACTCAACATAGAAACCGTACAGGTCGGCCATTGTATGCAGAGCTCTCACCGGTCACTGATTTCCGCGAAGCCTGCTGCAGGCAAAATGAAAATGGGGAATGCAACCGTGGGGGTTTTTGTAACTTTATGCACCTTAGATTGGCTTCGAAGGAACTCGTGAAGGAGCTCCGTCACGGACAAAGGGTAGAAAGGAAGCTCCATCCGCCAAAGAATGAAGGGGGTGGAGGCTGGGAGCCAAGCAAGCGAGAAGGAGGGCGTGGCAGAAGCGCTAGTCCCCGTCGTCGTGGTAGCAATGGAGAGGACAGATGGACGAGAAAATAGCTGATGGACGTGTACAATTGTGCTTGTCCCCTTTAGGTTTTTCTGTACTACATACTGATCGGTTTTGTTAATGAAGATTTCCACATACCTCGTATGCTTTGGAAAGAGAAGTGTGGGAACTAGCTAATACAGAACAAGAAAAGTATGCTAGAGATATACTAGATCAGTATGAGAGGAGTCATTTAGACCAACCATCCATGGCACTCGCCCCGTCCCCGTGAAAGGAGGTGTGGCCACTGGACAATAAACCTAACCAAAATTTGATCAGGTATGTGAGGGATTATAGGTTATTCAAATTACCTATCTACCAAGGGACGCAGAAGCTTGCCGGACAGCGAAAGGCTCTGAACACGTGCAAAGGACTCAACATATATTATTTTAGGTGCAGGTAGTCCAAGGAACTGACGTTAAGAGAAGTAAGGATTAACACTTCAGGTTAAAGGATACAAGCTCAACTTTATTCAGGTAAACAGCCAAGCACAAGATAAAACAGGTTCCCGGACCATTTAATAGGAGTACATCAGAGAAGACGGAAGTTTTGGAACCTTTCGACAATGCTGGTTGGATGGTAACATAGTAGACACTGGCGATAATTGATGATAGAGCTGTTGCTGGAGTGGTAAGGAGCGACTGATGAACACGACGGGCACGGGGGACGATGATTGTCCTAGATTGCGCATTTTTCTGAAGCGAACGAGACGACTTTAGGGCTTCCAGTTGTATAACTTTTTGAGCACTGAGGTGATCTCCTTCGCTAATAATGTAGGTCCTCGGCGAATATCGCTGAAAATCAAGAGCAGATAGTAGTTTTAATGCTTCTGTGGTGTGACCTCCTACGAAGCAATAATCAGCGAGTGGTAATCGATGCAATATGTTCTGTACACACCTGAGCCAAGGAAGATGGCAAGGCTGCATGTTTCACGCTTTTGTCGGATTTCAGGTGTTGGTGGGCGATTAGACGGAAGTATGAGATAGATACGCCATGACACCAGCAGAAGGATTAGTGCCAAGAATGCGGCAAGCATGAAGTCCCAACTTGCAGAAGACGACCTCGAGGCATGGACTGAGGTTAGCGCATCAATGTGAACGTACGTGAGTAACTCGCTTATTCATTTCCCAGTATATCAACGCGCCATGCTCCTCCGAGTCCTAGTCTCCTGAGTACCGTATTTTACTCAACCCTCTACACAAAACAAAACATTCTCGTATTGAAAACTGCATTCGATGGCTTCTATTGTGACAGGTATTGACGCGCAGATTATATCTGAAATCCGAGATGCGGTCAAAGAGTGCTACGACCGTGGACTCTCCGTAGCTTCAAAATGGTAATCTCTCTGCACCATCTTTTCCGCATCTCTTCTAATATATTCCTGTTCACGCCAGGGCATCTGAACTATTATTGTCTGTGCCATCAAGTAAAAGAAAACGCTCTTCAGCATCATTCCAGACATCCACCCCAGCACGCGTCCGTTCACCTAGACCATCATTACCATTCGATGAGCATTCTCCTACCAGACCATCACATACCACACATCTTCCTTCTACAATGACACCCATGCATCCACACGCACCACGACTTGCTACACAACCTGAAGACGACCGCGCATTCGAATTGGAGAAAGAGATGCAAGAAGAGGATGTGCTCATTGCCGCACGGGCTTGTATGGATTCCAAAGAATTCGCGCGTGCTATATATTTATTAAGAGACTGCAAAAGCACAAAGGCGCGTTTCCTGTGCACCTACAGTCATTTTATTGTAAGTTATCCCTCATTTCTTGTATTATAGGTATAGTGATAACCGCGTAAGGCAAGTGAAAAAAGGTCGCAACGGGATTGGCACAAATTAGATAGTAAGTCCTTTCAAGGAGTGCCCTCCTGAGTTAACACCATCTGGCGCAGATAATCGACATCAGCCACCTGTCCCGATCAATAAATCCCTACATGATCTCCTCGAGAGTGTAGGTGATGCGACTGATCCTTGGCTCTTGTTCCTGTGAGTGATGCAACATATCCAATATCATCCGAGTGAATATTTTATTTATCTGGTTATGGCATTGGTAGAAAGGCACTGTTCTTGTCACGGCTTACAAGGAGAGAGGAAGCTATAGAAAATGTCCTTTTATCCATTGCTGGTTATCCTTGGAATTGGTCCTGCTGGATACTCCTTGGCAGCTGTATTGGAGATGGGGAAGAGGTACTTGTGATTCAGGCATAAAAATTGTTGCTGACTTGCATACCAGCTGTCGTCTTTGTTGCAGCTATTGCCACTGCTTCCCTCGCACCCGCTTGTGCAACTATTTCAAATCAAAACCTTGAATGAACTTCACAACCCATCAGAACATGAACTTAACCTGTGTGATAGACTGCTGACTCGTGATTTCTTTCCTCAGAGCTTGTGGGTCATGAGCTTACGCGCTTGTGTTCTCTACCATTTGCATGGTTAGGTAAATCATTTTCCATATACGTCAAGTCTCACCCTATTATCTATAGACTTTGGTCAGGCTGAAGTGCAGTTTGACCGTATCTTGGCATTCGATCCTTATCGGATCGATGATATTGATATTTTTTCGAATATTTTGTATGTGACAGACAATAGGCTTAAATTGTCCAAACTTGCGCATGAGTTCCTCGAATTGGACAAGGACAGACCCGAGGTTTGCTGTCTTGTCGGTAGGTTCCTCAGCTCCACGTGCTCATGTCCACTTATGTTGTTGATATCCAATGCAGGAAACCACTACTCACTCCGTGCTGAGCATGAGAAAGCAGTCAAGTACTTCCGAAGAGCCACGCAGCTTGATCGGACCTACCTGTCTGCGTGGACACTGATGGGACATGAATACGTTGAAATGAAAAACTCACATGCAGCCATTGAAGCATATCGTCGGGCCGTGGGTATGGTTACTTCGCAGGCTCCCCTCCCATGCAGCTTTTGATGCCAGAAAATACCTTAGATGTCAACAGAAAAGACTACAGAGCATGGTATGGTCTCGGCCAAGCTTATGAACTCCTGAGCATGCACCATTATGCCTTGCACTATTATCAACATGCCACGGCGCTGAGGCAAGCAATGCAATCTATCTCATAGACGATTTCTGACAACCCTAACAGGCCCTATGATGTTCGATTGTGGCAAGCCCAGGGAATATGTTATGAAGAGATCCGAAGGTAATTGACTTTAACCCAATTGCATCCAGGCGAGTTATTTACGGCAATGCAAGATACCGGGAAGCCATCGAATGCCTGAAGCGCGCATTAATTCCAGCAGACCCTCACGAGATCACAATCAATCTGAAGCTCGCAAAACTCCACCAATTACTGGACGAGCCGGCAGAAGCTATTGCATATCATCGCAGGGTGGTGGAGGTTTGTCAAGCTGATTGTTGAGTACCAGGGAGCTTCTATGTCGGTGCTTAAACTGATGTTCTGTGAACCCTTTTTCCGTCCAGTGCGTCCCATTCAAGACTATGCCAAGTCAAGCATAGAAGTTGCTGAGTATCAGTTACATATACCGAATGGAGATTTGCTTCTCGCAAGGGAATACCTAGAACGAGTAGCAGGAAGTAACACAGAGGAAGCAAGCCAAGCATCGGAACTACTTAAAGCAATGAGGGTTGCTGTACAGAATAAGGTGCCAGGAGATTCAGAAGAGACTGATAGGGAGAAAGAGCATGAATAAGGTAGCTTAAACGTAGTTGTACTCAATGTCAGAACTTGAAGCAATTACACATGGAGGTCCATATAGACCGATCGGACCAACCCTAAAGAGGCCTCCATGGTCACGGGCTTTGACATGTCCAAAGCAAAACAAAGCAAGCGAGAAATGTCCAAGGGCTTCAATTCTCCCTTTTCTTCTCAACTATCGCCTCCAATCGCCCAACAGCAGGATGATGCACTTAAGACCACCCCCCTGAACAATGCCCAGCTGGTTCCTGCGGCCTCTTCATCTTCTTTAGCTGGCCCATCAACATGGCAGCCCCCTTCCCATTGGAACCTTGATCAGCCTCTATCTGCATATAGCACAAGGAAAATAGCTAAGCTCAAGTTGAAATCAGCCGAAGAGCAGGAGATAATAACCCAAACTGCCGCTAGGTATGAGCCAAATTGGTGTTCTTACTATCCGGTTTCAAATTTTCTCTAGATTCGCGTCGTGTCTTGTTTCCGATCATGCAAATGTCCTACATCCAGATGTCGATAGTCCTTTTAGTGATTATTCTGACGTTCTCAACCGTTTGCTACCGTATCATGTTTTTCAACAACCTTGTGAAGATCTTCTTGGCATCTCTCGTAGTAATAAAGGAAAGGAGAAGGCGACTGACCTCAAGGCTGAAGTAGAAGGTTGGTTGTAAATTGATTATAACAGCCTTTCATGTCTTCATTTGGCTCCTAGAGACAAAATTTGCCTTGGAATGTCACAAACGCAAAGACGACCTTAGACGTAGGTTTAGAAAGATCACGATGCAGTCCGCCAAGGTGAGGTGCTTAGTTCAGAGTGATCAAATGCCAACTATTCACAGCGTTCTGCTCCTGACGACCAAGCATATGTTCTTGAACAAGCTGTCCTTGAGGCCGACCGGTTAGAAATGACATGGCTGAGCAGCGAACTACGCACGGCACGTTCAGAATTAGACAAGCTAGAAAAGGATAAACGTGCGGTGGTTAATGCGAATCGAGCTGCGACGGTGCCAAACCCGTATATGCATGCTCAATATTATCGTAGCTACCCGTACTCCTATGCCCAGCCGTATGGCGCGCCAACTCAAATACCCCCGGGCTCTATATCAACCTTCTCAGTTGCGCCACCAGTGTCGGGTATGATTTCTAGTACGGCCACCTCACAACAAGCAAGTGCAGCAATACCCGTACAACTCCCTGTTGCCTCACTCCCAGCACTACATGCACTTGGGATTATGCCAGTTCCAGCATCATCCCTCCCACCAGAAGGCCAAGTTCAACCTCCTGCAATACTTCGTGGGTCCACCGCAAATGGGACAATGTTGAGTCTAGAAATCAACGTATCCTTATTACAGTCGGCGCAGATGAGCGGGCTGGCGATGGTTTTGAACTCGCTAATGTCTAGAAGTACAAATGGAGTTAACTCGAGCTATACTGTGGCGTCCACGTCACAAGCACCTGTTCCAAGCGGAACATCTGGCACTAACGCGGGTTCAGCAGGGTGATAAGCAATCTACATAGGTGCAGAGGATTAGACAGTATTCTGGATTCGAATGCTGCATGTAATTTAATGGCAGTTGGAGTAAATAAAGACTGCTGAGAAAGCTGAGAATACTTCTTGGAGAAGAAGGGGCTGTTGATCCCTTACTCCGACTTTCATACCCCAAGTACTGCCACAATCCCAAGACGTTCTGCAAGAGCGAATCTGGGTCATGCCGGGCGCAGCAGTCCAACCAACAGGTGCAGATCTCCTATGTCCACCCTCGTCTACCGCTTGGAGGCGAGAGAGGTTGTTGCGTATTGGGAACAACACGGCACAGACCCTCAGCTATAGTACAGAACCAGATACCTCTGCTGTGCGGTACAGCGGAGAGGACACATCGCTACGTGACACAAACGATGTCCTTTCATATGGCACCGTGCAGTCACCTGGCCTATTCAACAAGCGCTCCTTCAGCTTCAAATCTAATAGAACATCTCAATTGGTCTCTCGCCAGAGGTCCACTTCCCACCCGCCACCATCATATACCCCTTCTGGCTTTCGAGATATTGCCTATTCTCGGCTCACCGGGCAACGGCCTATATCCGCGTATGACGCCCCCCTTCGTAGCAAGGACCCCGATGAGCACGACGCTGACGCTCGAGTTAATGGAATCAGAGTTTGGTACTCATCTTACTCATCCATCGATTGGTTACACGATGCCATCAAAGACTCAGTGCGCTTCTCTAGGCTGAGAAGGCGCAAATCACTCCGTTCCCGAATCAGGCTAGTTCTCGATAAGAGCTTGGGCTGGGTTATTGTGACGGTAGTCGGTTTCCTAACCGCGATTATCGCGTTCCTTGTCGTGCGTAGCGAGCAGTGGCTATTCGATCTGAAGGAGGGTTACTGCCAATATACCTGGTGGAAGGCGAAACGTTTCTGTTGCCCAGGCTTCGAAGAGGTATCGCAACGACAGCTAGGCGCGTCCGACCCTGCCACTGGTGAATGCCTGGATTGGCGGACATGGTCCGAAACGTTCAGCAATGGCAGCTCAGCCGCCGATTTTGTACAATATGTCGCTTATGCTTTCATTGCTGTGAGTTGCTTAGTATCCATTCCTTTTTCACTCTAAACGAATATATTTCAGGTATCTCTTGCCTTTCTTTCATGCTTACTGACAATCTATTTGACAAACTCGACTACTTTTGTAACTCGCAAGGAATCTGGGGTGCTTTCTCCTAACTTCCCTGACTCACACTTGAACCCCAAGGACTCCCATGTCGCACTGCCCACACGAAAACGGAAGATTCTATTTTATGTACGGCTTCTATAATTTTTGAATGTGTATTGTGCAATTGAAACCCTGTGACTCCAAGGCTGCGGGTAGTGGTATACCTGAAATCAAGACAATCTTGTCAGGTACGAGTTGATTCCAACTGTATTGTGTCCAGTATTATAATAAACACTCCCAAATTTGATTCCCAGGGTTTGTGATTCATGGCTACCTGGGTGGGCGGACACTATTTACGAAATCTGTTGGCCTTGCATTATCCGTCGCCTCGGGTTTATCGCTAGGCAAAGAGGGTCCCTTCGTGCATATTGCCAGCTGCATAGGAAATATCGTTAGCCGATTTTCTAGCAAGTATGAGAATAATGAAGGTCAGTAACTTGAGACAGACGGGATCCTGTGCATTCAATGCTCTTTGTTCACAGCCAAGAGAAGAGAGATACTGAGTGCTGCATGCGCAGCTGGCGTTGCTGTAGCATTCGGTGCCCCCATCGGGGGGACACTATTCAGTCTCGAAGAAGTATCGTATTTTTTCCCTCCAAAGGTGAGACAATCGTTGACCTAACATATAATATCTCATTTGAGCCCTAGGTTATGTGGAGAAGGTCAGTAAATGCCATCTGTAAATGACGTGGGCTAAATACACTGCCCCTAGCTTCTTCTGTGCTATGATTGCGGCCATTACCCTCAAGATGCTCGATCCTTTTGGCACCGGAAAACTTGTATTATTCCAAGTCACTTATGAAAAGGTAAAGTAGGCATCATTAGTTGACCTAGTCTGATACGCTTTGTAGGATTGGCATGCTTATGAACTCTTTCCGTTTGTTCTCCTTGGAGTGTTCGGTGTATGTGTCTCGACCTCACCTTCCTGATATACATTCATTATGTTGACAGGGGGTTTATGGTGCCTATTTCTCCAAAGCAAATTATCGTTGGAGTAAAGATATTCGGAATCAAACATGGCTCAAATTCCATCCTATACTTGAAGTCCTACTTGTGGGTTTCATCAATGTCTAATACCCTCAAATAGTTAAAACTCCTAACAGATCACGCTCGTAACCACCATTCTAAGCTTTCTTAACCCTTATACACGTATGGGCGGAACAGAATTGGTCTACATCCTGTTCTCAGAATGTAAGACTGGTTCAAATAATAACCATGAAGGTCTCTGCATCTCCGATCCTGGGTCCTTCGGTACAATATGGGTTGTCGTTCGATCGATTGCCTTGGCTATGGTGGTCCGGAGCGCACTTACCGTCGTTACTTTCGGAATCAAAGTTCCTGCGGGAATCTTTATTCCAACTCTTGGTGTCGGCGCCTGTGCTGGCAGGATCTTGGGTATCGGCATGCAGTGGCTTCACCACCGCCATCCAGATGCTGTACTCTTTGAATCCTGTCGCGGTGACTTGAAATGTGAGTTTCGACTCATTCGGCCGTAGCTCTCTAATTGGATCATAGGTATTGTTCCGGGTCTTTATGCCATGGTTGGTGCAGCTGCAACTCTATCGGGCGTGACAGTGTGTCTTCTATCCCCTATAGCATTACTAATACTCAGTTCTTTCAGAGGACAACTGTGTCGCTAGCTGTGATTATGTTTGAACTGACAGACACTTTGACTTACGCTGTGCCTGTTATGCTTTCTGTGCTTGTTGCTAAAACTGTTGCAGATTCCCTAGAGCCGAAGGGAATCTATGACCTTGTCATCGAACTCAACCAACTGCCCTATCTGGATTCTAAGCACGAGTATTTGTGGGGCAACCTGCAAATCAATGACGTAGTAAGTGTGTTCTACATTTCTCATACGTCTCATTTGTTCATACAAGTTTGTTAGACTGTGCGAGATGTTCAAGTTATTCGTGTGGATCAGGTCAATACGGTAAAAAGCTTACGAGACCAATTGTTGGAACTCATGTCTTCTGGCCATGATGATGGAGGTTTCCCAATCATCCGAAGGGATAGTGATGACGGCGATGGTACGAAATTGATTGGGTACATTGGTGCCAACGAGCTTGAACACGCCTTGAGTATGTCACTTCGCTACAATTGCCCTCTCTCTAAGTCCCTGTTAGGTATCGTGGCAGACGATGCCGATGAAGTAGTACATTTCCACACTGCATATACCCACGATCTCGCCTCGTCATCGATATCTTCTCTGTTTGACGCGTCCAATGCTCATTCTACTGACCCATTCGACTTCACGCCTTACATGGACCAGGTATCTATCAATACTTTCTGTGTCAGAAATCACATGTGAGAATCAAAACTTGTAGGCTCCACTTGCAATCCAGTCCAACTCGCCGATGGAACTTCTGCATCAGTTCTTTGTAAAACTTGGTGCTAGGTATGTTATTATCAATGATACAGATGGATACTGTAGGTTTCCCACTCCTTTCCATTTGTCAAGTGGCTAAGTTGTGATGCAGATGAAGGGCTTATTGATAAGAAAACATGGCTGGCGTTTCTGAGCGAACTGGAAGAGAAAACTTGAGAAGTAGTTCGTTGAAAGCAACGAATTGAATTATGCTACAGTCTCATGAGACTCTATCACTTCCTTATGATTAGGACATTTCATACCCAGTAGTGTGACATTGCCATTGTACTGTAACCGTCGCAATTGGACTCGGAACAGTTGAGGTATTTATTTGCACGTGTTTAAAATACAAGTCCTCCACAACAATACCGCACCTCGAAAATATTCGCTACCTCAGATCCCAAATACCGTGATGGCAAACGCTGGCCTCGGAGTTCCTGTCAAATTACTACACGAGTCTCTCGGACATATCATTACCGTTGAGTTGAAAACAGGCCAATTGTACCGTGGAAAACTAGCAGAAGGTACATCTTACTGGATATGTCTGTCCGTTCATCTAGGATGAAGAAACTCATTGGCGCTTCATAGCTGAGGACAATCTTAACATCTCACTGAGAGATATTACTGTAACTGGAAGAGACGGACGTGTCTCGCAGCTGGATCAAGTGTATATCAGAGGCAGCATGATCAGATTCTTTATCGTCCCAGACATGCTGCAGAATGCACCCATGTGAGTGTTGTGTCTGGTGATCTATTGTTCTTTTGGTGCAGATCATTTTTTATTTACGCATCGGGTACTTTCTTTTCTATCCATCTTTTAGGTTCAAACGCGTAGGCCCGAACGCGATGCGCGGGCGTGGTATTGGGACAGCCCGTGGCCGTGCGACCATTATGAGAGGTACGTTACGCTTTTCTTGTGCCATTCCAAGCCCCTTTGTCTTGGGTTTTCCGTTGTTGATATTGATATGTCATCACCCCTTTTGTTGCCACTTTCGTTTACCCTATTTGCACGATTTTTTCTTTTACTTGAATAGCAAACGGTAAGCTCGTGTTTAATTTTTCCGTGCTCTGTAATATACTAATTTGTTCCTATTACCCTAAGCTCGGCGTGGGCGTGGAGTAGCACCAACAGCACGTGGGATCAGGAGATGAACACTCCTCGAGGCTTCCAATGGGACGAGTGCGGGTTTCATTCAGCGTCAGCTTTAAGCAAGGCCCCTTGTCTTGGCATCCAGACATCTTCTCATCCCTGTTACATGCTTGGCTCGGGATGCCGAACCGATGCATACGTTTCACACATCTAGTTCTTGTCCTTGACGTGTTACTGTCTAAAAATCATAGTATACATTGTTATACGTAAGTTTCTCCGCGTTTGTATAAACTGTACTTAAACGGTCCCAGCCACACATGCTTGGGAAGTCGGTATTTGTCCAAGTAATGTTTCTTTGTGATAACTATCGTGACATTGTACACAAAAGAACTAGTATTGAGCTAACGAACGGTTGAGAAGCCTTCAACGATGCTGAGATATGGTAAATGGATGGGGAGTAAAACAACTGATTTAGTTGTTAACACTGTCAGTCTTGTACAAGCGACGACAGCTCTTTGTCTTTCGGACCTTGAGCTGGGCACAAGGAAAGGCAGTTGTGGGAGTGTCACCATGCGGCAACAGGTAAGAGAAAGTAAGAGAAGCTGACACCACAGAAAGGCATGATGACTGTCGGTATTACCCATGGTCTCCGAGTCGGTTATTAGGCAAACATTGGTGAGAACGGAGACCAACGCATAGTAACCCTTGAATCATAACGGTAAACTCAATCTGGAAGGAACTCACTTTCCAAATAATCTCAGGACAGACATACTGGATGAAATCCAGAAAAAGGACTGGATATGGGACATTATTTATGGTGACAAGCATAACAGACACAGAAACATCCCACAACTTGCGATAGAGACCAGCTGCCGTTCATTACATGAAGATTTGAGCTGGCAAGAGAATTGAGAATGTGGAGCTTTGTAGTTTTGGACATGCTAAATTTCAGGTACTGTCGGATATCCTGATCTACCGAAGTGGCGCGGGAATAACTTAATGTTGAATATATGAAGGTTCTTGCTCAGCGGTATTCCTTTATGGGAGAGAACAAAAGGCCCTCTGGAGTTACAAAAGTCTGAGAAGGATCGATGTAGAACGATGCTCGTGGAGATGAGGTTTATCGATGCATCTGCATAAGGAGTGGCGTATGATTATATCAATATGGTATCAGCTATTTGATACACGGGGTACTCATACAGCGGAAGCAACGCCAAGCCAAAAGATGCGATGTGGCGAACTCCAACGGCGTCTGAACTATTCTGGATTGCTTCTAGAGCAGGGTGATGCAGGGGTAATGTGACTAGAAGTCAGATACGCGACCCTGGAAGCTCCAATCACCCTCAACCCATGTCTTAACAGGTTCACGCTTTGGGCCTCCCATCTCACCTGTGAGGGGGTTTGTATCGCCATCAAACTCGGGTTTTACTGGTTGGCGAGCGTCTGGGTGAAGTGCGGCGGCTGGGTCGGAAGAAGAGGGAGAGGATTGGGCATGACGAATGAGCTGCTCGAATTCACGCTGCTGGTCGGGTGGGAGAGGGGGAGGAGCAGGACGGTTCAGGTTTGCGAATTGGCGAGTAATGAAGGGGGGTGAACGAGGATGGCGATGAAAGATGAAGCGAAACATGACGGTTGAGGAAGGAAAGTCGTCGGTTTGACTCGAAGGCACGTGATCACAGGGACAGTGATCGTCGCGAACCCAAATATATCTCCTCACTCATCATCATCCTTTCCTCGATTCCATCTTGCATGCAACCTTTGGCAGGCCCACCACACCCATCTTCTTTCCCTCTCTCTCCTTCTCTCAGCGACAACAATTACCCCCTCTCTCTCAACGCCCTCAAGAAACGCAAAGTCGACAGAGCTTGTGATGCTTGTCGTCGAAGAAAGACAAGATGCGATGGCCCACGAATGCCTGATAATGTCTGCTCAAATTGCATACAGTCCCGCAAAACTTGTACCTACGTGTATGTCTCCATATATGCGCTTCTCGTATCCCTTCTTCACAATTTCATGTCTCTAGTGAAATGTCCAAGCCCCGAGGGCCTCCCAAAGCGTCTGTTTCCTTACTGTTTCCTCCCTGCGTTCTCCTAACTAGAGGTTTCCATCAGGTATATCACCTCCCTCGAAGATAAAATGGAAGCCATGGAGGCATTGCTCAAAGGGGTGAGCTACTGCATATATTTGGTCGTGTCCCTGCGACTTTGGTCTAACAAGATTCAGTTATACCCCAATGTTGATTTCTCAAATGAACTTGGCCCACCGGTAATCCGGGACTCTTGGAAAAATGAGGGCGCAGCAAGTCTCCAGCCCGCTTCAAGTAGTACACACAAATACACGCTTCCTTTACACAGCTCAGCCTCCTATCTATCAGTAAACACACGAAAAATCGAGACTGGTCCATCACTTGTGCCCCCTTCCCCTCTTTCTCACCGACTTTCTAGGAGACGCACTACACATCTAGTGTTCGAAACTACTGGTCATCCTTTTCAAGGAAGAACGAGATCTAGTGAAAATAAGAACCGCCTTTCCACGGATCAAGATAACAACTCTTCATCTGACAATCAATCATCTGCCTCCTCTGACGTGGATGAATTAGTTGATCCTTCTGCAGACAGTGTGAGACGCCTTACCCTGAGACCAGCGGCAGAAAGTACCAAGATCATTGAGGATGCTAATTCAGCCCGGTTCCATGGTAAAAGCAGCGCTACCACTCTTATTGATGCTGCTAGAAGGTTTAGGGAGTTGCATATCAAGGAGGCAAGAAACATAATAGGTGCTGGTCCGGTGGACTCGTCCCAGGAATTCCAAAGGGTTCCTCATACTCGGAGGTCAGAGTTCTGGCGGACGCCTAGAGTATGCTTTCCGTCTAGGTAAATGCTGCTTTCGCTGACTTTTTCCCAGTGGGAAATAAGCTGGGAAGGATACCATCTCGATTCTGCTGGGCTCCTTAGTTGGGTCGTCGCCCAGTTCCCGCCACCGGATCTTGCTACAGAACTTATAAACAACTTTTTTGCCCATATTAATTATCAGTTTCCACTTCTGCATCGACCTACCTTTGAACGCCAGTACTACAAAGAAAAACTATATCATCGAGATATATGGTTCGCATGTGTATGCCACTCATTGTTTGCCGTCGCATGTAGGTGGAGCAACGATCCTCGGGTTGTATCAGAAGGTGCGACATTGCCAAATGGTGAACCCGATTGGAGAAAGGCGGGATGGAAATATTTTGATGTTGGTATAACCATCCACCGACTTAGGCGAAGTCTATTCCTACCAACAACTCTGTTCGAAGTGCAGACATTCACGGTGAATCTCAAGACCTTCCTATAGTCCTTGTTGTTTGTGTTGCTGAGACTGACGCAGCTCCTCGGTATGTTCTTACGGGGTACCTCAGCCTTTGCTGTAGGATGGCTCCTTGTAAGCATCGGCTTGCGTAAAGCACAAGATGTTGGCGCACACCGTAGAAAGGTCTACCGCAGTGGACCAACCGTAGATGATGAACTATGGAAACGCGCTTTTTGGCTCCTCGTAGTGTTCGATTGCCTTGGAGGTACTAGCCTAGGACGATGTTGTGGTTTCGGGCAGGAAGAGTCTGTCTATTATGCTTGGAGTAAAGCGTTTATCCATATGCTGATTGGTTTCTAGTTTCGATCTTGAAATGCCTTTGGAGGTAGATGATGAATACTGGGAAAGCGAAGATCCTTCAAAGGCGTTCCAACAGCCTCCTGGAGTCCCTGCTCTCGTCGCGTCCTTCAATTGTTTCGTTAGGCTGACACAAGTTCTTACTTTTGCTCTCAAGACTGCTGTATATATATCCAATTTTCATCTCTCAGATTCCTCGCTGACATAGTTCGTAGTATGCCATTAACAAATCCAAAGTATTTTTTGGCTTGATTACTGGGGATTGGAAGGAGGAAGTGATTAGGCAGCTGGAGATTGCGATGGGCGAATGGTTCAAAAATTTACCAGAGCACCGTATGCCCCATTTGCCTAGTCGGGAGATTAACTTCAAGTGCTAACCACAAGTATAGTCAAGTGGTCTGATAAAATGACAAACCCGGTCTACGCAAGCCAGTCCGCAACGATACATTCTCTCTACTATTTCATCCAAATGCTCATTTATAGACCATTCATTTCTTCATCTTCTCCATCTGATTTGGATGACAAGGAATCAGTATCGCCTGTTACCAAAAAAGCTATGGATGTTTGTACAGCAGCAGCACGGGCATGTGTGCGCATAGTCCAAACTCAGATTGCTCATGGAATGTCGAACATCCCTAATCTGGTCCACACGGCGTATCATGCAGCTGGACAACTGCTCCTGCGAGTTTGGGATATAAAAATGCAAGAGAAGGCAAGAAAGGAAAAGCGGGATAGATCTGCTAGCAAGGATGATCAAAAGGATAGAGGGACATCCGAGCAAGAAGAATCGAAGCCTCCTCCTGCACAGCAAATCGACGAATTGATGGCTGAGGTGCATATTCTCATTAATGCATTGGAAAGGGTTGAGCCCAAATGGGAGTTTGTGATGCCTATACTGTAAGTCACACACTTCTAGTTGTCACCGTCGTTGTTTTAAGCCTTAGGAAACCGTGATCTCAGCGAAAGACTTCGAGAGTCGTTACCGAATTCTAGTGATGGTGATATGTTGCGATTCAAAATGACTTCTCAGCCTATACATAGACCACCAACGGAGCGGGGACGTGGTTTGGCTCAGGCAAGTTCCTCAACTGAACCCTCGTCGTTTTATCAACCACACCATCACGCGCCACCATCACCAACACATCCTTCATTATCACAGCAACCACAACAACCATCCCAGTCCCTACACCCTCCACAATCCTCGACGCCTCACTATCCTATTCCAGAGCAAGTATCCTCGTTCCATGTCCAACACAAGTTTCGCTCAAGGCGAGATCCTAAAGAACACCGCCGAGTGCCAGTCATCGGTCGACCCGAAGTTCACTCTGTCGGTGGGTCATTCGACGTGACAGAGCCATGCTTCCAACCCGCAAATATTTCTGCACAACCAAACATCCGCTTGTACTCAGATCCAGGGCCTCGGTGGGATACATTTGTGAACGATGAAATACTCAATGTCCATCATGGGTCTAATACGCAGCTATCCCCAATCACGCATATGATGAATTCAGCGGCCGTCAATGCACCTATGTCTCCAATGAAGAGCTATGTTTATGCAAAACATCCTGGTACACAAAGTACTGGCTATGGTGATCAACATGTCCATTACGAGCAAGCACCTCAAAATGTTTCTGTACAACCTGCTGTATATCAGCAGCTTTCAATGGTACCTTCACGAATTGATGATGGAAATAATGAAATCAAATTGCATCATGCATATGGACCTGATATGAGTACACGACCTCCAAATAGATCGGGTTATGGTCAGCAACAGGGAGCCGAAATGACTTCTTCTATCCGGACTGCATCCGACATACCACTTAGTTGAGTCTGTGAAATGCCAGTGTTGATTCTAATGACTCATGATTTCCAGGCGGATGGAACAACGAGAGTGTTCAGCAGCCTTGGCCATCTATGCGCCATCACCGCACCGATCCTCATTAGTTTCTAGCGACGGGGACTAACTTCTTAGGTGCATCTCATACAACTGTATCGACATGATGACTGCTACATGTCCACTGTTTTATATATACGCAGGCTGTATAAATACTTTGATTGTATTTTTAAGGTATAATGTTGTCTGTACATTTGATTAATGTGGGTTATTCGCAATCGATATCTATGTAAAAACAACTACGTTGTAACTGATGATAACGCTGATGAAGATCAGAGTGCATCTTAGGCGTAATATGTCATACAACTATGTAGTAATATATCTTGTTAGCATTTCAACTTGGCTAAGGACCAAACGACACATACGGAGAACAGCGTTTATGCAACCGTCATTTTCTGGGTTATTTGTGACCTGGGCATACTTGCCAAACACAACCTTGCCACCGGTGGTGACCATACCGAGCTCCGATACATTGACCTCTATTACTGTCCCTTTGGTCAAAACACCAAGCTGGGTGTACATCGGTGATTGAGGGTTCTTCTTTACACCGAGGATTTGAAGTTGGAAGGTGGCTTTAAGGTCGGCTAGGGAACCAAAAAAGCTTTGAGAAAAACTGCAGGGACCAAACGAACGAATCGACATACGGTGCGTAACATTCGCCTTCTTATAGCGGAGAGCCATTGGCCGAATAAACCGCTCCATCTTGACCGGCTTCCTCGTGAATCCCTCACCCACAAATGTCGCCTTTGTGACCATGCGCTTCCATGCTTTGCTCTTGCTCTTACCCGTCTTGACGACTTTGAACATCTCATCTTCTGCAATTCCACGGACCTTGGGGAGGGGAACGGCGTACTTTGCGGCCTTGTCCTTGCGCTTTTGCTTGATCGCACTGGAGAGCGCTTTGGCGTCCTTTTGGCCCTCGCGGTCAAGAAGGTAGGTGGGCAATGCGTCATCGGGAACTGCGCCCGAGTCTGCCTGCTTGATGTTTCGCTCGTCGTGCGCTTTGAGGGTCTTCTTGAGCTGGACCTTTTCGGCATGCCGTTTGGCGTGCAGAAGTTTGGCTTTTAGACCAAAGGTCTTTTGCGCGATGGCGGAGGCGCGGTGGGATGCGCGAGCTTCGCGCTTACGTCTGGATTGACATGAAGGTTTAGAAAAAGGAAGGTTAGATGAGGAGAGCGGAGGTTGCTGACTTGCGTTCATAATAATCTAACCGTCGCCCATGGCGTTTGATATGTTCTTCGATGTATTCGTTCTAGAGCGATTTGACCGCTCAAAATTTAGAAAAAATCGAAGAAAATGTATAAGACATATTCAAGTACCTGAGGCTAGAGGAGACAGACAGAAGATATAGATGATATGCAACACAAAAGCGAAGAGAGGACATACCATGGCGGCTCAAAACGAGAGGAACCAAATAGACATAAACATATCATAAAGGCTGCGGTGTGCACGTGGCTAAAGGATACAATAATCTAAAGGACTTACCCATTTCGTTTGCGGACACGACAGGCTCGACACGACATCTACGTCTGCCAACCTCATAACATTACCACCTCAATATGTGGCAGGATTCATCCTCCAACCCCTATGCTGCCGCCTCCTCCTCCCACTACTACGCCCAGCAGCAACCCCTCAACTCCAACAATTCACCCCTTCAGTTCTACTCCCCTGGCGTTGCTGACCCAAACGCATACTATGCTAGTGCAGGCCCCCGCTCCAGTCTAGACAGCCAGATGTCCGCACAGGGTACTATCTCGCAGCAAGGCATGGGCCCTGGATACACAGGTAGCATCCAGTCCAACGGTGGTTGGTGGACCGCGTTTGGTACAGGTGGTCTGGAGGGCGAACCGCCCCTGCTAGAAGGTACGTGTCCCTACAGCCAACACACCTCTCACCAATCAGCCGAATTCTTTCCTCACAAATAACTTCCTCGCATCCAGAACTAGGTATCAATTTCTTGCATATACGCGCCAAATCACTCACAGTCCTAAACCCGCTTCAACACGTCGACGAACGTATAATGGACGATGCTGATTTGGCAGGCCCAATTCTCTTTGTCTTTTGCTTCGGTTTTTGTCTCTTGTTTGTAAGTAGGGCCTCACCAGACTTCTATTACTTCACATCTAAGTATTTAACCTCAAGTCTGGGAAACCAAATTTTGGTTACATATATGGCGTTGGGCTCTTTGGCTCGGCCTCTATATACATGCTATTGAATCTCATGTCCGAGAAAGGCATTGATGCGTATCGGGTGGCTTCTGTGTTGGGCTATTGTCTCTTGCCGATGGTGGGCATGAGTGCAGTCAGTGTTATGATTGCTCTTGAGTAAGTGGCAAGCATCATCGTCTTGCGGACACTCTTGTTCACATTCAATGCAGTGGAATGTTTGGTTATATACTTTCAACAATTGCCATCCTCTGGTGTACTTATGCTGCATCTGGCATATTCGTTGCTGTCCTTCGAATGTCTGAACAACGCTTACTTGTTGCATACCCTGTGGGCCTACTATATGGTTGTTTCGCACTCCTAAGCATGTTCAGTGGTACAGCACCCACCAAGTAATTGTTTCTTCCACAGTCATTACAGCAAACTCGTCCTTGATATATATAATCCTCCTGTTAGACACTATGGCATGTAGCTGGACATTAAAAGTATGGTAACTAATATAACGAGAAGGGTATCTCACTTCGTAGGAAAGAAGCTTTGGGTATCTATAACGAATCCCTTTTTTGAACTGTAAGCAACTGCCGACTATAAATTCTAAGCAAAATCTCCATGATTTCCTCCAGTGGAATTGTGGCATATTCATGAACATACTGCGGGAGGGAATCCTCTAGGTTGAATCCAGCTTTCTTCATGAAGAATGGGTGCATCACATCTGGCGTTGCTTCCCCTAGTTGCTGCATCTTGAGACGTTCGATATTCCGCGAACGTGGTACATAAACGACACCATCCATCCCCGTAGTTGGAATTTTCAGTTCTTTATCACTGCTGTCGGCAACATCTCTGGTGCTGATAGTAGGAAAGGGAACAACAGGAGCCAGCGTCTCTGGGGATGTTGACGTTTCTCCTGGAACAATCTTTTTATGCCGTGCTGCAGTGCTAGGCGACAACGGCGAAAGCACAGGAGAAGAGACACTCGCAGACACATCACGAGTAGATGCTGGGGAAATTTCGTTCGAGTCTGCTGTCGATTTTTGCGCTGGGGTCTTTAACAATGGAGACGCATTTTTCGTTCCATGTTGTCTGTCTGTTGCATTGCGTACTTGCTCCATTTCTCGCGTCAGATTTTTACGTAGGATGGTGAGCCAAGAGTAGAGGGAGACGTTAAGAGTGATATAAATATCCTCATGTTCATCCTTCGCCCCTTCGCGTCGAATGAACTCACTATTGAAATCGTAGCTTAAAATTATCGAACGGTCTGTCGGCACCTGTTCACTAGCCATGTGCATTCTCATGCAGGGTAAGCCAACAATGGTTGCTTCTAATCCCCCCTCAAGCAAAGCCATTAACCACGCATGTGCTTCTGGCGTTACATCAGATACAGGACGCTGGATCAATTGTGTATGCCTGGATATACCCATTGAAGAAAATGATAAATGGAGATCCCGTTCAGCTGGCGAGTTTCCTGAAATGATTAATCGATCCAGACGAGCTCGGACTTTCTCTCCAACAAAGCTAGCAAGTTCGTTGTCATCCACCGTTCTAGGGAATACAACCAGGTGTAGGCGATCCAGACGAAAACTAAGATGCTGTCGTATCATGTATGACAGTGCGTTCTCCGCTCTCTTTAACCTAGTTCGAGCCGACTGTAACATAGCTTCAGCAACCGTTGTTAATGGATTATCGACCCTCAGTGAACGAGCTTTGTTGAATGCAGCTGACTCTCGACTCGCGCCATCCCGTTGAGCGTTTAAGTTAGCCTGGAACTTATTTGCATATGCCATCAATTTTGGGACAGTTCCAACCGTGACAACTGCCAAAATTGCCGGACTTGCAACTGTAAAGGCTAGCTGAAGGGGGTTTTGGTTGTTACTAGAGAGGTTCGACCAGTCGTCATATATCTCAATTGCAAGCGGCTCAGCCCTATGGCCACAATCAGTACATATAAGGAAACGGTGTAAAATCAAACATACCGATATCGCAATAGTTTCTGATGTTCTGAATGGAGGTCTGCGCTCAGGGGACCACTGGTCATGCGAAGCTCCACCATACGGCGCTGGCCAGCAAGAGACTCTCCGAACCTCCGCGTTGTTTGGAAAACGCAATTCCGAACATGAAGACGGCCTGCCATATTCCCAACAGCTCGTATTGCGACCTCTTGAACAGAGATGGAAACCTCGTGAAGCGAATCAGACAAGTTGGTGCGCAACACTGAATTGGATAGATCCAAAGTCACTGTTGATATTGACTGTCCAAGGTCAACATCCACCATGATTCGCCGGATCCGGACAAGAATTGCAGTGATCAGTGATTGTTTACTTCCATTAGGTGGATTCACTGCTCTTGGTGACTTGAGGGAAAGAGGCTGCTGGCTATTCAGAATGGGGATGTTATCTAACCAAACAGCCTTAAAGCATAGAACATCTTGTAACCGTGAAAAACGGATAGTGCCAAGGAATTCGGTATCGAGAACAAGTGAAATGCAATTGATCGAGATAGGTGAATGACCCCTGAGCTTGGCAAGTGTCAGAGTAAATGCCAGGTTACGTGCGTCCAATTTGACACAGTCTTCACTTAGGAAACCATGTTTCAATCCAACACTTAATCCACCCACGGTCCCTGTAAACGTCACTTTCTGGGCACCTGGGAAGACGTTGATAGCGAAGCCGCCACTTTCCCAATGAAGTCCAGCAATAACATTCACGTCAGGCTGGCACGTGAATTCCAGCCTCGATCGGTCAATACGGAGGCTAAAGCTTATCCTGAGTCCAAAGTTCATCTCCTTAATTTCGAAACCAGGACTTGAAATGGCGGATGGTAGTTGAGACATTGTCGAAGGCGCCAAACTAGGACGCCTGTTGCTGATCTTTCGCAGACGACGTTCTACAGAACCAACAACTTCAGATATAAACTGAAGCGCAGTAGGCCGTAACGTATTTTCACTAGAGTGTATTGTACTCCTGAACATAAGTGTCGAAGGTTCAGGACGTTGAACTTTCTTCAGCTTATGAGACGTTGGTGTTGCACGGTATTCAGTCCACACTGAAACCTCCGGGAGATTGAATATCTCAACCCCAAGTCGCAAGAGTTGATCATCAGGCGCATCCTTAGGCAGAGGTGCGAGTGTGGGAGATCGAGCGACCTCTGATGCGCGAACATTATATAGACGCACTTTTCCACTCAGGAACTTGAATGAGCCAAATATGTGGGAAGCAGCGGTAGATGGGGGGCGTTCTTCGGGAATGAAACCGCTTGCCAGTGTCCGAGGACTAGTGGATGGCGTGAGTGGCACAGTCGCTGAGATTCGCTCGACACTTTCCCTTCCACGACGATAAACGTCAATCAATGAAAAGATATACTCGGAGATAGTCGAATCAATGTCCAAGATGAAGCCACTAACAATGGCACTCAACCACAACCGTCTTCCCTTAGCAACCCTTGTTGCGCGAAGGTGAGCCTTCATCTCGGGATAAATCAGTCGATTCTTGGTCTGGTGGATTTCCCCTGAGAAGTCACTAGGAACAGATTGTCTAAACCTGAAGGCAAGTGTATCAGTTATCTGCCAGAAAATCAACAAGGGAAGGTATATACCTAGGAACAAATTGGAATGAAAAATCCCTCATTGTTATCTGACTAGTTTCTCCTCTATGGGAGCCAAATTCAATTTTTGAGACGGAGAATAGAAAGGCGCGGACAGAAGTAGTATCTTGTATCTTTGACCCAGAGAGTTCGGAGTCCTCATCATGGGCCAGAGGGAAGGCGACCCCGACGTGTTGCACAATGATATCAATAACGTAGGAATCTAACCAAGAAGTAGTCTCTTCGGAATGCACATCTGGTAATCGAACATCAAAAGTCTTGAGAACACTCCGAGTTTTCTCTTTAAAAGCAGCAAGTTCAAGGGAGCGTTGTTCTTTACGACCCAGTACCTCAAACTGTTCATGGTTAGATTTTCATCATCCACTAAGAGCGTATGATTCCTCACTTGTATTTCATCGACAAACTCCCCTACCTCGTTGATTGAGCTTGGCTGCATAACGGCATGTATCTTAGTGACTGACACCCGGAGACGGTTTTCAATACTTAGTGAGGTATCAGAGCTTCCAGATTCAGCACTGATCATGAAGTCGATCACTACGAATGCGCTTCCCTGTTTTCGGTTGAAACTGGAACCAGGATGAGTAACGGTAGATCGAGGCACCAGCGATAACGCCAAGTTAGACAAAGTTACATGCCAGGAATTACCAGCAGCGCTATCGAGACCACTACCAATATCCTGACATTGAAGGTAGACGGTAGAAGTCATCCCCTCTAGACCAATACGGAAGCCCCTCATCTTCAAGAAGCCTCCGTATCTCAGCTTGTGCTCCCGTAAAGCTGGTTCTTCCACAGTGCTTGCTCGCTTCAATTTCCTCTCTTGCATTAACGAAAGAAGATCGTTGAAATCCTGTCCAAACTTCTGTTGTACCATGAGCAACTTGTCCCAATGTGATGGCTTAATTTTAACTTCAATAAAATCAATCAGAGCTAGGACATGGACTGAGAGGCCATCGTAACGACCCGTAATCGTGAATGAAGGTAGTGCCATTTTTAAGTGGGTAGAGGGCCTTGCGGAAACACTGATGGCTGTCGATGATATCTGCAATCCGAAGGAGTACATTTCAGTTGGGGATGAGGTATTTGCGGAAACCACATAGCCGGCTATGTTGTATATATCCCATGAAAGCCAAGTACCATGCATGACCTGTAGAGCAACCCCGAAATGACCAATCTTGCCGTGTAATTGAATAGCTACCTGACGCAACGAACGAGGCGGCGTTGAACGCTGTACCTTATGGGGCTTCTTGATTTCAGATAGGAAGGCTTTCATTGTCGATTCTAGCTCAGGAAGGTAATCATCTCTCCATTCTTCGACAAAGTGGTAGAGACGAAGAGCACTACGGGGTACTTTGAGTTGCAGCGTGTCTGACGAGAACACAAGCCGGAGTCTAGCTCTTGAACGTGATTCTTGACGCCCCACTATGCTCAATTTACCTGATGCAACTTCCACAGCGGCAAGGATGTCCTGACCGGGAATTTCTGCTGTTTGGGATGACCGAGCACGAAAATACAGATCTCCAAACATAAGCGAAGTATTCGTCGATTCATCCTGTTGATCGTGGGACCTACGAAGGCTTGATAAAGTTCCTTGGACATGTCCCGTGCCTATTTCAAATATAATATTCTCAGCGGCGGCTTGGAGATGAAGGCGACGGGCAGACAGGATGACCTCTGTTGTCATGAATCTAAATGGTTTCTTTGTGGCGACGACCTGGCTTTGATCGTCATCTAGCTCGGGTTCAAGCGATGACTTGAGGCGAACTAGATGTCGCGAGAACGTTATCAGGTGCGGTAACACAATCATAGAAACATCTCCTATCATCAATGAAGCACTAGTCTTCTGCAAAAGCAGGCGTTTATCCGGGCGAAGAGAAGTCTGCGACATACTCTTCGCAACTGGCGTATTATTCCGGTGCACGTCGAATGATGCCACACGTAGAGTTCCATGCATTCCAGATACATGCAGTCGACTAGGTGACTTGCCAGATGGATCAGATATTTCCAGGGATATCTCCCCTGACCTTATAGATGTTGAACGAGAATTCGCTTGCTGCTCCTGGTATTCGGTGTTTATTTCGCCACGATAGAACAAACTCTCGATTGATGAGAGTAGAGTGTCAGGATCAAGAGCACGAAGTCGCAACGTTAGCTCATTGCGGAAAATATCATCAGATACCACATAAGACACATTGTAAGTAAATTGAAATGAGTGCCTAGCAGATCTAAGGTTCCACAAACAATCACGAAGGTGAAACAGAAATTTGCACTTGGTATCCAAGCGGAGATCATGTGGCACCCCACTTTGAACGAGATATGAGGGCTGTATGGTAGATAGTGGCTCTACAACGGGCAGTCCACTTGACGAGGTGAGAATACTGTGTACCGTGGTCTTTTGAGTGTTTATTGTGGACTCCCGCAAATTGTTGATGGTAGCTATCACCTGCCCCGCACTCTGAGCAACTGCTAAACTCGTTGCTGCGACAAATTCCGGAGAACGCGGTGCAACAGATGTCTTGATTGAACCTAAATCAATTTCTACAGCTTCTTGGCCCATATAGAGCCTTGTATTCGCAAGAGCGAAAGTGGCAGATGTTTCTTGCGTAGGAACCAAGTCAGTCGTTAGACCATCCAGTGAAGTTCTAAAGCCAATCGATGTGCATTTTAAGGTATTATGACAGACAAGGCTTCCTTGTTTCATAGTGCCAGAAGATGCAAAGCCTTCGATGCGAATCTCCATGATGGCCGTGATGTCAGACTTAGAAGGTACCAGTAGCTTATCCAGGTTACGCGAAATCAACGGCTCTCGTTCTGCCGTCACGGGAAGATGCTGGACAATTTGGATGATGGCCAATGGGAAATTGGCTCTCCAATTCATGCGGGACGTGGATTTTCCTCCTAGTCCACCAAGGTGCTTAACCAGCAACGAATCTACCAAGAGCTCCGGACCTAAGGGCTATGTAATACAAAATCTTATACTGAGACTCCAAATTAACAAAATTTGACCTACATTTTGTTCCACATCTTCTGCTAGAAAATTGATAGTTGGTACAATAAGAGGTGTAGCTTTCAATCTTGTTCCTCGTCGGGATACAATATGAATAGTGGCTACATCACAATCACCGTCATTTGTAGCGACGTTGATTGCAGCACTAGTTGGATAACCTTCCATTTTTGAAGGGTGACCCGAAAAATGTAGGATCCTTCTGTCCTAGGTACATCCAAATGGAGATCAAAACTGAACATATGAATCTTGATCAAAGTGATATACCTTTGTAAGAACAAAAGGTGGCCCATTCCAGATCGCCGCTTCGCCCCGTTGACGAAGTATATAGTGTCGGCACAGACGTGCATACCACTTCAGCAATGTTTCATCTGGTCCATCTTCAGCCTGGTCTAGGAAATGATTCATTTTACCTCGAAGTAGTATGATAGAGCACGGATTTACCTCCCAAATCGGACCAGCCACTATCAGACGAGGTTTCAGCTGTCAAATCAGCGTCATCAGATTCGTCACCGCTAGTTATGCTTTCCTCTTCAATTGTGTGTGGAAGTGGTGTGGTGCTACGAGTTTTACTAGAGTCACCTGAGCATAATCATATTCGGAAAGTAAGGATGAGATAATCACGCTAAACGAGCATCTCGCTCCGCCTCTGAGATACCAGTTTCACCATCTGAATCAGATACACTTGGATCATGTCGCAGATCATGCGGAATATAGGATGCTGTTCTTGATACGTTTGTCTCTTTGGTGGCGTGGAGCCTGTGAGAGGGATCAGGGACAATAGGCTGTGGCAGAAACACTCCGTTCATATGTGCTTTGCATTCTATGGTCCAAGGAATAAGCACAGGATCATGCTATCATTAAATGAATGACCTTTCTGACCACCAGTTTGAGAACGAAGGCAAGGTCCAAACATTTGGTGCGCTCGACCAGATAGTTGATCCTGCTCCCTTATGAAGGCAATCTGACGTTGTGTGTGATCTCTGAAACCACGAGGAGCCAGATAAGTATCGAGATATACATTTGTCTCCAATATTGCAGCCTCGAGCCATGGTGCACGCTCTTGTTTGCTTCTCAACAACGCCTTTATAATGATGGATGGAACTCGAAGGCTTATCAACTTTTGGTGATATTGACTTCCTAAGTCGTTGGTGTTCACGACAACACCTTTTGGGATGCCAATGGCCAAGGCTGCCCGATTGGTTTGCCATGTAATATCAACTGAGGCAAGAGACACCCTATAAAAGGTGACTGGGAATAATTTATGAAACGATGTCAAGTGTTAAAATATACACCATACCATCTGATTCTATACGAGGAAGGAATTCTGCTGATGGTGCGTTAACTAGGTCCACAAAGTTCGTTCGGAAGGCATCCCCAACAGCTACTAAAGTCCTGGCGTCATGAGCTGACAGGACTGTCCTTACGTCGCCTAGTTGGATTTCCCATATGCACACATATGTTGCGTTGCGGGGTTGTGGTCCAAATAAGCGGTGCGCAGCGACATCAATACCTGCACACCATTTGTCGGTAAGAAATTCATATTTGAAAGGAACAGCTGACCATCAATAATGAGCAAAGCTCTTCTCTTGCCCTTACTTTCAACATGGACAAGGTTTTCTGGATAGTGGGGATCAATGAACCCGGAGACAGTATCCGCATTCAATGACATTTCTAGTGAAAACAGCATTTAACCAATGAACTGGCTTAGAGGTAAGAGCCAAACCCATGAAATGATCATGAGATCGTAAATGCAGCTGCATTTCTGGAGCACGTAAAATCAGGCAGGCGCCAATTTTCGCATTATTAGACTGGTTGGTCATAGATTCATAGCCAGGTAATCCAGCGGGCAATACAAGACTAGCAGAACTCGCGTGTAACGACATAGTCACTTGCATCATGTTCGCCTATTAAACGTTAATAGCATACAAGAAGATAGTCAGCTGGAAAGTAGCATACCTTCCCAGGTCGATACTTTAACATGATGGGGTCACCAGGAGAGAGACCCTTATCTCGCTTTGTCAGATACTCGCAGAGCGTGGAGAAATGAGTAAAAGATCCAAAGTAATTATCCTTCAGCACCAAGAAGTACCGAATAGACCAGCCAAGTGTTTTGTAAATTATGTTACGGACCTACAAACAGCTTGAGCCAATAAATCGAGATGGAAATGACTTTGCTCAACTGTAAAGTTAAGATTCAGCTGCTCAACATTATCAGGGCGCACTTGAGCGTAATACAGGTAGGAGCCATCTAATCGAACATAGCTGGCTTTTCCTAAGGTGTTTCCATCCTTGGGTACATGTAATGCATTGGTGTTCCAACGCGGCAAAGAGAGTGTGAAAGTGACATCAGGAGCCTCAACAGAAAAAGGAACAGTCGTGCGTTCGGGTCTAAAAACATTGGAGGGTATTGTAACTTTATTCTTAATATGGATCCCACTTGTAGTGAATATAACTGGCTCAATCAGTGAGTGCGGTATCGAGAATTACAAGAACATATATATCCACCATTTTCTTCCTTGATGAGTGGCTTGTCAATGATGTTATTGTCGTTGAGATACAGTGTTAGATCATAGCGATGCATGTCTATATCGATATTGTACACAGTCGGAATGAACCGATAATAGTCATGAGGTGGACCTGCTGCCCAATCCTTGCCGAGGTCGGTAAACATGTTGATATGATCACGAATTAAGTTGAGTAGTGGTTCCCGCAAAGTGACGGATATTTGCCACATCCGCTCACTGTTCCATTGAAGCGGGGATGGCATTTCGCAGCGCACCTTATACAATCCATGAGTACTTGTCACAAAAAGTAGGGAGCAGCTCACTCTACAAGTCTCGGCGTGAATCAGCCTGATATCATTCAAGCTTGAAGTTACCATAATACCGTCAAGATGAAGCTCAGTAGTTGACGTGTAGCCGTGGACATCCGCAACCATCGGGATTGTATACCTGATAGAGGAGGAATCGCCAATAGCGATTTGGATTAAAGCAGGTTCTCGCTTTCGAGGACGATTCGGAATATCAACTTTTCCATCCCATTGCCAATCCTGTAGCAACTTAATCATACAATATGGCATTTTCAAAACATCCTTACCTTAGAAGCTTCACGAAATGGTATATGCCAGGTAGTGTTGCCTCGCAACTCTACTAGAACTTGCATTGCTGTCCAGGTCCGTAGGTCGCCAGGTTGGAGATGAGGAGTAATTTCAGCATTTTGACAGGACATAGGAAAGAACGTCTTTTGTAGTTCAATCCTGAGATCTCTCGAGTCAAAGGGCAGATAGCACTTTTTAAAAAAAAAATGAACAATACCGTTGGCGATCCGCCCATGGACCATAATTAATTGTACCATTATAAACGTTGATATCAATACCCCACTCAGGATCAGTGCCACTATTACCGATATCGGTAGGAATATTCGTAGCGGAATGCTCGGGATTGTCGGGTACATGACCAACCGCATCACAATAATACGAAAGTTCAATTACAGGTGCTTCAAGCAACTTCGGTCGCATAGCATACTCAACATGTGAAAAATCGGCGCCAATGGGGGTCGATTCATCGGAGTGCTTGTGTGATTTCCTATGAAGTCGACTAAATATGGCTCTCTGATGCCATATTCCTCGACGGGATGTCATATACTTGTCGACAAATGAATAAAGTTTCGACTGGCGCCAGAATTTATCAAATGACCGATAGTGTAGATTCTGACTCGGAGGGGAATGTCTATAAAAGTATAATCAGATTACCAAACTCGTTGTGTACGGAGAAATACAGACTCTGAAACGAAACCATGCGTCAACTGTCCAATTGATAGCATAGGGTCTATATAACGTTCATTTTCCACGTAGCTGATCGAAGCACGCTGAAATCTGAGCGTCAACAGTTGCTTATACGGATCATGTTTTGAACGTGCCTGCGTCGAGAAACATTGAACGAGAGAATTCAAATCTGTTGAAATACACCTACGGAAACATAGCCATACGTCCCTTCCGCTCTCTGAAACTCAGCAAGTAGGAGCTGTGGAGTTGATGAGTTACCGCATATAATCGCGCCCTTGACTCCCTCTATTCCTACAGGGAATAAGTCCATTGGGTCAAGGCTCGGCAACTGACCCTTGAACCAATCCAATGCAGGGCGAACAATTAGGGGTATGCGTAGGAAAGATACGATATTCCATGGTGGTGCAGAGGTGTCTAACGATATCAACGACCAACACAATCAAAGATAGATGGAAGTATGCATACCGACACGCGAGTTACCCTTTCCGAATTTGCGTCCACGAATAGAGCGTGATTCTGTGCGACCAGGATTCTCTACATTCATTTGAGAGAGAATGTGGTCATAGGCGGCAGTCCTATTGTATAGAAACCATTCAAACCCATGAAGAGTAACCTGGATTCTGCAGGACAATGGCCGAAATGGGGGTTTGGCTTAACAAAAGGTAGTTAATATCAACACCAAATTCGTCACGGAGTGCACATACGAATCTCCCCGAATGGTGAGCCCATTTCCTCCTCACTCGTTGGTCGCCGAATCCAGTACCTCCATTGAATCTGTCCTTTCAGTACCTTGATAGTCTGATTGCACGAATGATAATGCACATCCTTAAGTAGGATGCGTCCAGCCAAAATCGAGAATTGGATAGAACCTTTCAAGCGTGTTCAGCGCACGAATGAATAATTAGACAGATGTTGTGCACCTATTTCTATCCAGATGCTGGAACCCTCATTTCTCCAGTACAATATACGCAGAAACGAGCCAATAAGCAAAGCAAGGAAGCGGTTCCAATAGAAGAAATAGATGACAAGTGCGAGGCCAATACAAATGCAGGACACGAGGACGAGACGGTCAAGCATGAGAAAAGGTAGTTGAGTGTGTTTATGAGAGGCCCTCCGAATCTGGGCGCGTTAGAGCTCAGCAGCTGCGAGACTCAAGGGAAGGCAAGCATTAGAGCTCTCTTAGAACGGAATTGCTCAAGTTGGGTAGTCCCACTGCTGACGTAATCGTGCCAAAATGGAGCAAATGAGACGTCATTCTGAACGCAAAAACATGGCAACGACGACCAAAGCAGCTACACCGCTTAAGAGGTTTGCCCTCCACTCAACCACAACTTGCGCAACAGAGGCCACAGCGTATGGAAGGTGTATTCTCGCTACATACACTGATGTGAAGAAGGACATTTGTCAGCAAGAGTTTGCCAAGTTTGGTGCCTGTCTCCGAAAAGCAGTCCGTCTTTTCTTTTCTTTTTCTCCCAATCCTTCCGTGGCCTTATTTCTCTTTTCAGATGAAACGAAATTGGTAGACCAAGTCTCCACCTTCCATAGCATATTATTAGACAAGTATACAATCAAATCCACGACCCCGTATCTACAGCCTATCCATTGGTTCGCTCTATACCTGTGTCCAAACTTCCTGGAACCCTTGCTTCGCGCCCAGTAGCCCTGTTACTACCCCTTCCACTCGGTCTCATCCGACCACCAGCACGTATTAACATCATTCCGACTCCAGTGGGCACCGACCAAGGTGCTGTATTAGGAAGTGGTAGGGACGTATTAGCCGCTGGCGGGCGTATCGTTGGTGGATTCCGCAGCCGGGCTATGATGGGTCTAAAGCGTAGATCGATAATATATTGTGGTGAATCCACGACATCTTTTGCCCTATTAGATTCTTGCGTTGCGAAGTAAAGGCTTGATGCCGAGGAAGACCCTGAAGGGGTGTGAGAAGGCAGCTCAACAGATGGTGCCGGCGAGAGAATGTCCAGCTCGGGACTGATCTGTGCGAGAGTGGTTTCATAGGCAACAGTCGTGAGCAAAAGTTGGAAAAAGATGATCGTGAGGTCGAGCATGACAAGCTGCAATTTTGAGGGAGCATATGCTATACTCTGTCAGAGGTTTGGAAGCAGAAGTACAACGAAACAGTTCACACCGAGTCCGACAAAATCCAACACCACAGCTCTATCATCCAGCGATCCTTGGGTCGTATGGTTCCACACGCTGGGACCGTTGAAAAGTATGATGATAGCGAGGTAGAAACGCAAACCGCGGGCCATTTCATGCTCCTTTGGTTTCGTAAATTGTGACTGGACGATGATACGGCAGATGAAGGACAAGAGGGAAGGGGCGAGGAAGAAGGAGAGGGTATGTAGCTGGTACAAGAGCGCGTCAAACTAGAGGAAAAAAGTGAGTCAAGAGAATTGTAGAGAAGGAGGTAAATTTTACAGAGGAGATGATATGCTGTCTCTGTGCATGATACCGCTTAAGCATGTCATAAATACGAGTAGCTTGAAACCGACAGAGTCGGTGAAGAGAGTTTGAGATCGAGAGGGATATGACAGCGCCTTACATATCACCACAACGTGACACTCCTTCACACGCACTTGATTCCTTCAATTTAACCTGTATATCTAGGCAGCTCCTCTTCCACTGGTCTCCTATTTACTATTTCTCTGTCTTCCATAGACCCCCTCTCCTTTTCTTCTCGTGTTATCTCTTCATGCGTCCACGTCCCTCCTCCGTATCCGATTTCTATAGGCACCCCCGGTGCTTCATACATTTCTATTCCACCTGATACTCGTTGTGTATTTGTGTCAGGTGATTCATTGTATGGGTTAAATTCTTCCTGAATATCGTTCTCCGAATAGAGTCTAGCAGTTTCGGAAGCACCTCGAACGTGCATTCCCGACATGCTGTTTGGGCGTGCACTTGTCTTGGAAAGTATAATACCCCTTTCAGTATCAAGCCGGGCTGCGCGAGCTGTACGTTTTTCTCCTTGAAGTTGATTCAGATATCGAGTTGCAATGATAGCGCCGTCTACTGTCATCAAGATCCAGTTGTAATTAAAAAAAGCTTGCGGACTTACACATTTCCACTAACAACACAATTGAGGCCACAACGAAATACAATCCTTTTGCTACGTTTAGCAGACCCTTGCATTGATTTTGTGTATCCTGGTTTTGAATCGTTTCTTCGCATGCCACTTGTGTTGCAGTCGATGTAAAGTTGTTGATAACGTAGAGTAGGTAGGCAGCGACACCGAGGTTAATCCAAAAGTGAACATGTAAGGTGTAAGTGTATACTTGAATGTATAATTGTTTTCTTATTACCGCTCCCGTGAATCTACGAGAGCAATAAGATGAAATTTGATACAGTATTCGTCGACCTTACTCACCCAATCATTGAAGCCAAAAATAAGAGTGTCTCCACCACACCCCCAACGATGAACGCAGCACGCTCACTCGAAGCCAAGTCATGGTTTGCTGAAGGGTGAACAGTGTATTATTATGACAACCAATGAGTGCAGGAGGGCATAACAACATGCTTACTCGAGACTTCGAACCAAATAACAACTGTTAGGAAGCCAGCAAACACGATTCCTAATAGGGACATGGCTATCACACCCCCCCGAACAGGGAGACAGCAACAAAACGTTTTGCTGCCGCAGAAGAGCGCTCTGTAGTTGAATGGCATTGGTAAGTTGCACAAGTGCGCAGCCGCTTATCTGGTCGGTCACAATAGGGAGGTGGAATGTAATGAACAGGCAGGACGTATATTTAGCTTGCTTGGCAAGGCCCTTTAACGACATCGATCAGGCGTGACTACTGGTGGTTCTTCTGGACATGCACCGCCCCCAAGGAGCTGCTTCGTGCATGTCCTTTGATGCAATACGTGTGCGGGTAACATATAATAGGAGATACAGCCCGAACACGTGTATGTATTGTACGTTAAAATATTGTATATGTGACACAGTGAAAGGACTTTGTTTGTGCATATGAGGTTATTGCAACGATGGCAAGCAGGAATAAACAACACCAAACTTTTGGGTTTTGTATCTGTACGGGCATAAGCACAGCGCGGTGTGGCAGACATTTTAGATGATGATGGAAACGCCAGATCAACAGAACCAGGGCTCCATGGACGTTGATATCCCAGACGCTACCGTGTCTGTCTCTTCCATCCCTGATGGCTCAATCTGGCGCAGAGTTCCTCGCCCACGTGCCCTCTCGCTCCCTTTGCATCCCCCTGGCTACTCCGTTGGCTATGTATATTCCGCCGAGATGACCTCTCACTTCAATCCTGCTGGCCATCCAGAATGTCCAGAAAGGATTGTTTATATATATCAAATCCTCGTGTATGAACACTACACCCCCAAGATGAAATGGCTTCCCATCAGACCTGTTCGTAGAGAGGAAGCCCTCCTCGTGCATAGTGCTGATCACTGGAACAAAGTTCTCGCCTTGCAGTGTAAGCATAACCAAACGCCCAAAAATTGTCCTTGTATTTATAAATTTGGCTGACTGAAATTTTGATTCATTCCCTAGACATGACTGAACAGGAAGTGGCTGACTCCGAGGACTACTATGAGCAATTGTCCCTCTATGTTATGCAGGGGACAACTCGTGCAGCCCTTCTCAGCTGTGGCGGCGTGATTGAAGCCTGCCTTTCTGTGGCGCGAAATGAGTTGAAAAAAGCTTTTGCTATAGTACGCCCCCCAGGCCACCATGCAGAGCCAGATGAGCACATGGGATTCTGTTTTTTCAATAATGTAGCAGTAGCAGCAAAAGTAGTTCAGCAATTAACACCTATTAAGAAAATCATGATTCTTGATTGGTACGTAGTTAGTTTATTACCCCGCGCCACTCCGTTTAATCTAACTCCTGAAGGGACGTCCACCATGGTAAGTCGTAGAAATCATTACGAGACGCTTCGTTCATAGATTCAAAGGTAATGGCACTCAGAGGGCATTTTATGATGACCCTAGCATTCTGTACGTCTCTCTCCACCGCTATGAGCAAGGCACATTTTACCCATGTGGGCCGTTTGGTGGCATGCAATCTTCGGGAGAAGGAGCGGGATTGGGATAGTGAGTAGCTCCAAAACAAGCCACAATGACACTCACATATTAATTCCAGTTCCGTAAACGTTCCATGGCCTCAAAAAGGAATGAAGGATGCAGACTACATCTATGCGTTCCAAAAAATTGTTATGCCAATTGCCCTTGAGTTTGCCCCCGAGCTTGTGATCAGTATGTGATATTTGGTCGGTAATCTTGTCCTAATCTGATTATTTCTTTCAGTCTCTGCTGGTTTTGATGCTGCTGACGGTGACACTCTAGGAGAGTGCCATGTAACGCCCGCCGGATATGCGCATATGACACATATGCTCGCTGGCCTTGCGAGAGGGAGACTCGTCGTAGCGCTCGAAGTAAGGATGCTAAATTCTCCATCATGTCTATTCAACATAGCTTCTAGGGTGGTTATAATCTAAAATCAATTTCCCACTCGGCAAGAGCTGTAGTCCAAGTTCTCCTAGGAGAACCACCAGACGAACTTCCACCTATGGTAGCGAGCGAAGCTGGCACGGAAACGGTATGGCTCGTCGCTCGGGAACAAAGCAAGTACTGGAAAAATGTGGACCCCAAGGCATGTGAACCTAGAGAAGGTGAGATTCTTGTTTTACCTAAAGAGTGTGACTACAATGTCCTGCAAAGGCCTGGAAGAGGTTACTTTCTCTATTCCTGGTGAGTTATTTACCCCTACTCAAAGATCCATAGTGAATGTCATTGCATCAGATATTCTCAAGGCGCATAGGCAACATTATTTATTCACCCAGCATGGAATGCTTCAAATTCCACTTATTAACAAGGACCTGGAAGATCGCTTCTCTTCACAAGTTACGTGTAGGTACGGCCATCGTGTAGTATTTCATACGGGGGTCTTTCTTTTATATTTGGCCTAATAGTTCAGATATCTTTGAAAACAAAACACTGGTGATGCTAGCGCATGAATTGTGAGTGTGTCATACGGTGGAAAACTTCGACAACATAGTTTTGACGGTACACGGGCAGCGGGAATCTGCGTTTCGAATTGAGCTCTTCGGCAACATGTGACGTAGAATTGGAACGATCATATCTGGTAAATCAAAATTCTTCCTCCTGTTCTAAGTTGACCGTTCAAAAGCTGGATACATCGAAAGAGCTGATTAGCTGGATCAAAAAGGAAGGGTATGCGTTATTAGATGTTAACTTGTATGCTAAACCTCTTGACGCGCCTCTTCCTGTGGGTAACCTTCCAAGATTATCTACATCAGACGCTCACAACCTTCCCAGCGCTCAAAAACGACTGATGATTTGAAGAAAGACATCGTAACCTATCTCTGGGATAATTTTATTCAGTAAGTCATGTTGATTATCCCTGACTGCAGTCAACCGAACAGGATAGGTTATCGGCTGCGGAACATATCATATTGATCGGGCACGGTCCTGGCTGCCAACCGATGATGGGCCTGCTCGAGGACAGATGTAAGTTCCATTCAAAAACATCTGCAATTCGAGAGCTGAATCTGCATAGTCTCTAGTGTAAAGCGGCTGGTACGGCTAATAATCCAGGTTGTTGGAACTTCCAGGGTGCCAGTAGCTCCCAGAAATGAAGACGAGTCACGAGTCTGGTATGCAAAGGTGAGGATTTAGCTATTCAGTACTTATTGCTATTTCTTGATGAGGTGCACAGCATTCCTTCGTTGTTATACCCAGCATCCATCCTATACTTGGCCCTGAGGTAAGACCAAAGGATCTCAGGCGGCATGGGCACCTGGTACCAGTTGGTAAGCGGCATTCCTTTCCGAAGCCTTTCATGTCGGTCATAATGCATTGGCAGATGAGGTGCAGCCCGTCAGAGTATTCCTCAGAGCTCTTCCAGGAATTCAGCATTTCGTGAAGAATGCATTGGAAAAACCGACTGAGAATTCCGCTGATATCTGAAAGTATATAATTAACTATATTAGAATCATTGGCTACAAGGGGGCTTTCATGGGTGTCTCTACAACTGTAGTATTTCTCCTTGCATCAGATAAGTTCGACCGCCTCTTTCCGTTCTGATATGATCGCAACCACCTTGCTGCTAAACTCGAGCAATGTACCGCTCCGTGTGGCTATCAAGTCCGAGGCTGCTGCCCCGTTCACTCCTAGCAGCTTCTCAATGTTCACAGACCCAACAGCTAGCGCATCTGTTCTGCTTATTGCATTCCCGGCTTCAATGGCGGCCTACCAAGGCGAATGAGTAATAGCTTTGGCTAGTTAAAACAGAAGGTTTGACATACCCAGGCAAGGTCGAATCGTAGGTTGCGTGCGCTCCACTTCTCTTCTATTCCGAAACCGACTGTGACGTGATTTTCCATCAAGACGGTGAGTGCGTTCTTCTGCGTAAGGGGTGGTCCAGGTAATCTAGAAGACATAAATCCGGTTTCATACTTTGTCCCCCAGTCAATGGTACTCACATCCTTCGGGACCTCCATTCAGCCGGGAATGGACGTGAGGGGTTCAGGATAACACCAATGTTGGCTTGGCCGATCTCTTTCGCGAGTAGGTGGGCCTCAGTAGCACCGCTGAAAACAATTCGTAGGTGAGATCCAGTTTCTGTCTCTACCTCCTCTTTCAAGCGGATCAAAGAAGCCAACACGTCTGCACCATGAGCATTTATCACAAGTGGTATTTCTCCCTGCCTCACTGTAGTTAGACACCCGCAAAGAAACGCCTGGCAGAAATTCCCTACCTCGATCACCCTATCTATTTGGTCCGCCAAGTCGCCCTTGGTATTTCCCAATAAGAGGTTCCGAAGGGCCGCAATCTGGGTGCTGACACTTGGTTTGGACGTCTTTCCGATGGTGACATGCAGTGCGGCAACGTCTTGTATCACAGCAGACTTTGAGAGCCCGTGTGGAGCACCTGTATCGAAGTATGTACTCAAACCAGACAGGAATCCGGCAGACACAGGCGCAACGACGCCTGTGGTCACTCCTGCACGGTACGCAAGCCTTGGTTTGGGATAGGTGTCAAGGCAAGTCACGGTTCGGCATATAGGTTAACTTACAGCGCATCTCTGCTCGAGAATTGCAGCCCGTCCACGGCTCGAATAATAGCACCATCTCCCCCAACAATGCTAGGGACCCCTGTGTTAAGAGGATCAATGACTGTCCCGTCGTTAGTAGAGTCTTCCGCTTCAATGTGTTCCAGACCAAGTGAGCTTCCAAAAGTAATAAGAGCGGGTCTAGTAAATAGTTAGCAGTTAGATCACTATAGTAGCTTTGAATGGCGAGCTAAACGCACGCAATAGAACCTCCTTCAAGGTCAATTTGCTTCGCATGGCTCACCATGTTCAGTGGGCACGAGCCATGATCAGAGCAGACTATGACTTGACCTTTGTGTGCTAAGACGCTAACACCATCCTTGTTATCGGCATTCGTTATGAAGATCTGACTTATACTTGAGCCGTTCTTGACAAAAAGGCTGCCAACGTTGGTAAACATGACAGTAGCCTCGTCTGTTTGCTGCACCTCCAACGGAGGTAGCCCATCAAATTTCAGCGCGTCAGCTCGCTCCTTGTCGAAATTGGGCGTCCTGGGTGATTCTTGGAAAACAGCCGGCTTCTTAACCGTGTGAGCGTTATTAATTTGCTTAATGCCGTCGATGTAGACCTGCTTTGGCGTTGCACCCAATGCAAGGGGATGGGAGTCCCAAATGACAATATCTAGAATTGCGTATTAATAAAGTGTCTCTAGACAAACTCGAAAACATGCCTGCATCGTAACCTGCCATGGATTTGAGATAATTGTAAGATTATTGGTTATTCAATTACTCACCCGCTTTGATAAAGCCTATCCTATGACTCATACCCAATACAGCCGCAGGTGTGGAAGTCACAGATGCGATAGCCAGGTCCTCGGATAGACCGTAGTAGAATGCTTGCTGAGCTTCATATAGGAGGTGTCTAGAGTTCAAAACTGGATGATCACTCTTCTCATGAGTTAGCAACAGCAGGAGGGAAAACGGGATGTGTTTTACCTTCATAATGACTTGAATATCATTATCGGAAAGAATACGAGGGGCAAACTCAGAGCCTCGGTAAGCTTCGCGCTTGTATCTTGAATTTGTCGCAAACAGCGCAACAGCAGGGGGATGTCCTAAACGTTCATACTGAGAAACAAACAACTCTAAGGATAGGATTATATCTTGCCGTAAGCTTTCTTCAAAAGATCTGGAACGAGGTATGTTTCATGAGCATGATGAAAAGCAGCGATTGAAAAATTGAATTCGTTTGAGATCTTTGTAGATAATGAGAGTTGTCTCGTGACATTTAACAACACTTACTCTGACGAGGCCGTCAAGGTCTGTCGCTTCGTAACAATGGGTATGAACCTAATTAAAGGGAGTTGGTATGTGGCCAAATGCCCTCACAGACAAGTCTGTTTACCTTGACACGTCCCCGTAGGACATCGACAAGCGCTTCCCATTGCAAATCTTCGGGGAAGGCCCCCAAGCCATTCCAATCACCAGCCAATGCCCTGTCACAATAATCATCTTGCTCCTGTTTTATTTTTCGAGCAGTCTCGTAACTGCACATATTATTGATTTGATACTGTGATATTATATGGGGAAAGAACCCACGCTTGTCTAAATGACCAGATGGTATCCATTCTTGAGCCAGAATAAACTCGAGCTGTTTCCCCGTTCAGTCAATAGCTATAATTATATGAGATGGATTTACTAACTTGGGTTTTCCCCTGTGGTAATTTAGATGTCAGAAAATAGTGGAGGATAAAGCAGGTGCAACCAACCACACGCGTGTCTATTGTGTCGGACAATCAGTCGGTGAACTACAACTAGTATAGAGAATAGATTACACACTTCATCTGCCTCCATCGGGGAGGCAGGGATGGGTCAATACGGAAGGTATCCATACTGTAGGGAGGCTCCAGTAACATTGATGATACTGACCGCTCATGAGTGGGCCTCAGCTTGATTGGAAATGCTTGTCCACCTGTGATAGAAATAAGGATTAGCATTGAGTTTGCCATTCAAAACGCATATACCAATAGCATTTGCAGATCCAGGTAAGATGTTCGCAGTTGTCACACCGCCAGATATCGAAAGACGGTATGCGTCGTCGTGAGTGTTAATACCATCCAAGCTCCGCAGCCAAGGTTGTGTTATTCCTTTAAGTGAATTGGTATCATCTGAGCCTTCTAGATGGGGGGCACTATCTACTCCGAGATGTGAATGGATATCTACAATGCTGGCAGGCTGGTCAGGAATAGTACGTTGAAGAGTTGAGTGCCTCAATCTTACCCCGGAGTTACCCATTCGCCATTTAGGTATACTACATCAACCTCATCATGATCCTTGAGATCTTGTGAGCTAATGTCACCAATTGCCTTGACTATCCCCTTGCTAAGCAGTACATCGCCGTGGACAACTCCAAAACCGGGTCCATGCCCCGTCCAGATAGTAGCATTCTTTAGCAGCACTGTAGGAGTCCCCGGCTCATAACGGTCCGAGACGGTCCTGAGATGAAAGTCTTTCGGGGGGGTAGGCAGGACTTTCAACCGGTTACATTTATGTAGAGTATCATGCGCATTGAGGGGAAGATGTGACGACTCTGAGAGCTCCTCTGAGCTGTTGAGCACGCTGAAAGTTCGGACGGAGTAGGTGATTGAGCAAGCAAGTGCACATGTTGTGAGGAGTCGTAGCTTCCTCCAAGGATTTCTGGTATGTCTCTGTGTGGCCTGAGGTTCGGACTGGTATATGGGAAGCTTATCCATGATGGAAAAGAGCGCAGAAGCGAGTTTGCTCCGGCGTTCAACTTGGGGTCATTCAACATTAACATGGAGTCTAGTCACTTTTGATCACCGGTTGCCGGTCCGGCTTGGATTATAACACAACCGCCGTCACGGTCGTGACTTCATGCAGCAGCCACCTGTCCCCCCTTCACCTGCTCCCCCCGTCGTTCATCCTGGTTCTGGAAGTAGTATCATCGTGAATCCGAGGCAGGTCTGTATGTCCCTCTTCTCTTAATAATCCACTATCTTACGTTGTAAAAAGCGGGGTAACCCAGTCCTCGAATGCATCCGCAATGTAGCTAAGGAATTTGGGGACATACCCGCTGACTATCAAGTGGGCAGGACGACTGGTGTCCTCTTTTTAAGGTACAAACAGCGCTTCAAATACCAAAAAGGCACTCATCCCCCACTGATAGCTTGCGGTACCATCGACTGCACCCAGAATACATATACACCCGGATTGAAAAGCTCGGACGCGCTTATCACCTTCGAATTCTGCTGGTGCTATGCGATATCGTATGCAGCTCGTTTTCCCCCGTCAGGCAATGTCATTGATCTGACTAAAAGAGCGATCACCGTGATCCAATACGGGAACTAACCAAGGTCAGTATCGGCGAATTCGGCTTTTCGAGAACTTTATCAACCATAATTCTTAGACATGTCTTATCAACAATTTCACAGTCATTATTGCATTCTCGTATGTCTCTTGATGACTGCTGCCACGTACGTGCATGATTGACCCGCACTAAGTTCCGAAGAAGCAGGCCACTACCTGTCCATCTACAAACAATTTGAGCACAAACCGCCTGATATAATCAAGGAACGCGTCGATAAAGATTACGACTCTCTCCTGCGGACATCCCTGACAAGCATACCTAGAGTCAACAAAACTGACGTAGAAACACTTCGAACATATATAGGCGTACGTTCATGTCTTCTGTCCACTTCTAGAATTAATGCGCTGTTCCAAAGAGCTTCGCCAATATCTCCCAAGCAACCACCTTGCAATTACAAAATCTCCCTGGGTTTGGTCAGGTTAAAGTTAAGAATATGCAAAACGCTTTTCAAAAGCCGTTCCGGCACAATACAGCGACATTGATTCCAGCCTTCCATCCTACATTTACCCAAGAGGCTCCTAGGACGTCTATCGTGAACACTGAGGAAAACACCAACCAAGCGGAGACAGGCTTATCAACCTCCCAATCCGTCCGGGAGTACAGTCCTCCATGGGATAGTGACTTCGAAAACATGGACGAAGAGATAATGGCAATCGAATTATGAAGCAAAGAAACCATGTACTAAAGTGAGATGGACCTAGCTACTAACCTGTGTGGAATAAGTTATCATCAAGGACTAATGTAGATTTTACTGTACACTACTTTCAGCATCATTAATCAACAGGGTGGAAATGTGTGTTGGGTATCACAATATATGAGCTAGGCTGTTTTCCTTGGGGTAAATTTCTACTTTAACTCTTCTTCGGAGAAAAGAAATGGTGCAGCGTTTTCTTCCTTGGGACGCCAATTCCATATCCAGAATCATATGCCGAGTCTGAATACTGATACCGGAGACGCAGCGAGAGCTGTTTAATTGCTGTCTTGGCCCTGGAGCGGTCAAGGCAAAGCGCTTGCGTGTCCTCTGAACAAGTTGTAGTTAACCATGCCCCAAACCACCTCGCTGTTACTTACGAATCTGGCCATGCAGCCGTTCCAACCATTCATGAATGAGTAGTATTCTATGTTTTGGTCTAGATTTTCCGGGGCTTGCAAACACCTCTTGACTGCGCCTAGCGTTACGCTCGACCTCATTGTAGAGCTCTATATCCGTAAGGGCTACTCCCAAAATCTGAATGTAATGATCCAAGGCAACGTAGTCAGAGGAGTCATTTATCTCGAAGAACAGACTCGAGGTAAGATTGTCAAGAAGCTCCTGTAATGGCGGGAGTTCAGGGCAATCCATCTGAAGCCTCTCAGTCAGTTTTCGACGGAAGTAGTGTCCCCAATAACATACCATAGCCATGAAATTCTGGCTTGCGAGAACCGAATATGCCACCCAACGGGCGACACGCCTAGTGGGCCCAGAACCATTGTTGAACACACAGACGACCTGTGCTTTACAATGTGCATCTTGCGTCAGCGCGAATCCAGCGACTCTGTCACAGACATGCCTTTCCTGCCAAGGATATTCAATGAAGCTCGGGTAACTTATAAGATGCCACACGTACCACTTCAACAGTAGCAAGCTTACACAATGCATCTATCAGGGTCATAGTATCCATTCGCAATTCATGTGTTGACGATGGATCCAGCGTTATGAGCATGAGCATCAAGATGATCTTGGGGATATCCGTAACCTCGATTCTAAGCGACTGGGTAGCGATGGTGAGGAGATGTACCAGACGCAGCAGAGCATCTGTTCGCTCCTGAGCATCAAGGATGATGCTGGCAGCATTAGCATCAAATGCCCAATGTACTTGCTCCAACAGAGCTTTTTTCGCACCCAAGTCTGCTAACACCCGGAGGATCGTGCCGGCAGATATCAAAGGAAATTCCACACAACCATGACCATAGATTGAAGATAGCGCCCGAAATGCCGCTGAGGTGAGTGCTGAAGGTGGACAACAGAAGGCTATTCCAAAAAATGAAAGGATACGATATGTTAGTTAGCGTTAATGAACAACAAGGGTGTCACCTTTTCTGGATAAATAAGTTAGCAAAGATTCAGTCCCCTGTAGCTGTGTGCTGTACAAAACACTGGAGTCTAATAGAAAGATCGCCTGCTCGAAATCTTCATTGTTTCAGTTCAGATTACTTCATATAGGAAAGAGAACTCTAACCTCGGTGATCAAGAGAAGTCTTCAACAAATGCAGGATTAGATTTTCGCCAGAGTATTGGAATACAGATTCATCCTCCTGCAAAGAGCAGCCGCCGAAATCAATTCGTGTAACCTCCCAGAACGACAATCCATAATTATGGGTGCCAACAGAAACTTGATCTTCACTATTCCGATCATGCCTCAAGATATCAACTACTTTTTTGCCATCTTTACCAACCATCTTCTTAGTTTGTTCGACCCCCCAAGATGCTTCATCGGTATAACCCTCAGGATTGATGCTATCGTTCATGATAATATCACGTTCACGCACAGCATTTCGTGCAGCATCCTCGTCCAGCCACATTTCCGCAATATGTTCATCGTCCTGATTCACAAATTCTCGAAGCAGAGAATCTCTACGCCTTAAGGCAGATTCGGCTTCTTGAAATGCTATCGAGTCTTTACCTGCCTTTTCAAGCCGCCACTTCTCCTGGAGAAGTACATCAAGGGGGTTAGGACCAGAAGGTTTCCTAGTAAATTGTTTTCCAACAGCCTTGACGGACGAGACTGGTTTCGATAATTGGGGGAACGTGTCTAAAGGAGACTGTGAAGCCAGACGTGATTGTCGTGTTCTCCGATTTTCTGGGCGCAGCTTCTCACACGACGTAGATATGCGAACACCCACAGACGTCCTGAAAATGGAATTGTTGTTACCTCACGTAAATGAAATACGCCAGATGGAGGCAGAAAGAACCTTTTTGTTTTAGATGCCACAAAGACACCCAGCGATAAATCATCCTCGTCGCTACTTGAATCCAGCGAGTCATCGAATTGAGGGGGAGGACTGTCTGCAAGCTGTTTCACTTTAGCAATAGCTTCTGCTTTTATCTTCTCGATAAGCAGAGCTGTCTTTAACTTCTCATCTAGCACAATAGGCGATCGCAGTAGAGAATCAGAATATGATTTGTCGACCGGAGGAGGCGTCTCTAGTCTAGCATGTTTTTCCAGTTGAGCTTGTATCACAGCTATAGAACGCACGGAATTTGGAGTAGTGGGAACGGATGTTAATGTAGGAGATGGTATAGCGTCTGAGGTGTCATCCATAGGAGAAGCATTATCTTCCAGCTGCTCTGTGCCTTCCATAGGGGTCTGCAGTCGCCACTCCTCCACACATTTCTTGACTTCCTCGGGGCTGCGAATAAAAAAGCATCCAGAATCCAATTCCATTTCGTCTGACTGACTACTTGGTATCAACTCTGAGGGACCAGCACTACCTGAGCGTTCGCGGTCGCACATTATGCCACCTACTTGTGGGATAGGTACCTGTTTCTTCACGAATCCGCGCTTGTCTCACAAACAATAGACACGAACACAACAAGGAAAAGCGCACCTGCAGTGATGACCCTCGATGAACGACCTCATGATCCACCTTGTCGTCTGCAGCACCAGACCCAGACTTCCTTTGCCTCTTAGTGGACTTTGTGCATTCCGCAGCTAAACGAATTGCCTTAAACCGTTTAGCCGGACTGTCAGGAGATCGTAGCCTCTTCAGTGACATCGCGTCGACACCCTGAGCCGAATTTGTCAGCCTGCTCGATCCCCGGAGTGGAAAGTCCATTTGGGATGTGCTTGCTTTCGTGTCCAAGTCCTGCTGGATCTGAGACGACAACAAGGACGTCGTCGCGACTGGATTTGACTGGCTCGAACTGGGAGACTTTGTCGAGAAATAGTCCGTGATACGCCTGACAGTATCGGAAGTGCCAGCTTTGGTTTTCATGGCGCATATACAAGGTCGCAATGCATTATTTTTGTGTTACGTAATAACATATTGTTGTGGCGTGTTGCCTCATTTGGTATATGACCGGCCAAGATTTGAACCCGCATCCAGGAAAATGAGAACAATGTCCAATTGAAGGCTTCCTTCTCCGAGTCAAGCCTCACTGTGGCTCCGCCCTGCCAAGTATTGCCGCTTCCCCTTCATCATATTGTCCACTGCCATCTAGGTGATCTTTCTAGTACCCAGGTCTAAACTAACTCCCATATTAACCCTAAACTCACCATTGCACAGCACAGCACAGCAATGGGGTGCTTTGATAGGCGCAATCATCATTCCACTATCTTATCAAACATTCCCCGGTGTGTCGGAGTATGTTAGTGAGACTCCAAGCCCGTCCCGTACCCTATAGTTGTACCCTCCTCCTGCTACACCACATTCAGCCTTTAATCGCACACTAAAATATTACCCCATAGGCTAGACACATCGCAGAAGGGTAGGGTCATATGATACCATATGGTTGAAGTTGGGATGACTATCCACAAATGAAACACTGTGGAGCGCAGATAGGGCAGTACCTATCCCTGACTTACAATCCAGGTTAGAATACCAATGGAGTGATCCAACCTCCCTTCCTCTATCGAACACTTTGGGGGTACAGTATATAACAGTAAGATCATATATATACATCATATGGTCAGGTGCACCATTTTACGCCGAGGTGAAATAACACCAATCACCCGAGATCCAAGCTCCAGAAGATCGCCGCCATGTGTGATAACTAAATCCACCTCGGAATGAACACCTAGCAAGTGCTGAATATTTACAGACCCCATTGCAAGTGCTTCCTCCTTCGAAATCCTACCTTCCGTTTCTAGAGCAGCCTGAAAATATTTTTAGGGCCCAAGTTGTGTTTGCATTATCGCAACAAACTGACTAACCCAAGCAAGGTCAAAGCGAAGGTTCCGTACGAATGGCTTGCGTCCGACTCCGACACCAACAGTAACACCATGTGACAGAAGTTGAGTAATGCTGGTGTCGTTCGTCAAAGGAGGACCAGGCAGGCTATCAGCAATTAGCTTTAGTCCATCTGTACAGGGCATATGTACTTACATTCGCCGATTGTCCCAGTAGAGAGGAAATGGGCGAGATGAAACTAAAATGACACCGATATTTTCTTCTGCGAGCTCCTGTGCTAGGACATATGCTTCAGTGCCGCCCATAATGGTCATTTTTATTGATTTTTTAGTCTCGGCCTCTGTTTCCCTCTTTAGAATGATTAACGAAGCAATTACATCCGCGCTATGGGCTTCAATAACAAGCGGCAAATCTCCCTGAATTCGAAATTTATTCATGCTTAGATGATATCTAGTTAAGATTGTCTTTACCTCGGTTATTCGGTGAAACCAATGCCCAGCAGCGCCTCTCGCTGGACCAAGGAGCAAGGAACGTAAAGCCGCCATTTGTGCACTGATACTCAATCGAGAAGAATGCCCTATCGAAACGTGAATTGCTACAATCTCTTTCAAGACTGCTCCATCTTCCATTTTATGTAGGGCTCCAGTGGAGAAGTGGGCACTTATTCCGGAGTAGAATTCTTCATGAGTAGGGGCAGTAATTGAAGAGGTTACCTAAAACTCATTCAGACAGGACAATATATTTTGCGGAGGTGACTTACACCTGCACGATAGGCCAAACTGGCGGCCTCAGTAAAAACGTGAACGAAACTAGATGACAACACCTACATTGCGTCTCTTGTTCCAAAACTTAAACCGTCCACGGCCTGAGGCACAGTAAAGTCACCACCAATAACCTGCGGAACTGGCTTGAGAAGCGGGTCAATACTCATCCCATCGCTAGTTGACGTCTCAAAGTCAATGGTATTCGATCCAAGAGGAGAACCGACAGAGATCAGACCAGGAGAGATTGATCCGCCTTCAAGGTCTATCACGGTGGCACCGTTTAACAAGGTTTCTGTTGAGCATGAATCATGGGATCCATGACAAACGATATCTCCATCTGGAGCGACGACTACGACTTGTGGCCCACTGTGATTCGGCAGAATTTGCTGCTTGATTGTGCTTGAAGATGCAGAGTACACCGAGGTTACGTTTATGAGTACCAATGGCTTTGTAACCTTCTTCGGGAGCAGAGGCGGTAAGCCGTCATACAGAATAGCATCAGAAGCCTCCTTGTCGAAATTTGGTGTCTTTGGCAGTTTCTTGAAGTTGTCGTGTTTCCGTTTCGTATATGGACGATAGAACTGCGGAACACCATCAATAAAGACCTGCGAAGGTGTGGCTCCTAATGCCAGAGGGTGACTATCCCATACAACCAAATCTACGCCGATAAATCAAGACAGTGGATGCGGGCTAAAAGTTCAAAATTACCAGCATCCCAACCTAACAATTGTCAGCAGCTAATAGGCACTTAAAACTCTATTCACAAACCTCTCTTGATGTAACCAACACGATGACCCACGCCCAGAGCCTCTGCCGGTCTGCTTGTCACAGAAGCCAATGCAAGATTCGCTGGAAGACCGTAAAAGAATGCCTGCTGCGCTTCGTATAGAAGATATCTCCCATTTAGGCCCTCAGGATGGTCACTCTACTCGAGCTGCGATCAATGGCCTTATTTGAAGTTACCTGGTCGGTGGACTCGCCTTCATCAGTACTGAAAGCCCATTAGCGGAAAGAATTCTTGGAGCGAACTCGGACGCTCTATACGCTTCAGCCGTCTCCCTGTTCTCTCGTGTCAGTGAAACTCGGGAAGTTGCCTAGGGCCCCACCTGCTATTTACTGCAAATAGAGCGAGAGCAGGTGGAGCTCCTGTACGCAAACCTAAGAATTTCTAAATTTCATAGTCATTGCTCAGCGTACCAAACGCTCGTTTAAGTTCACTCGGAATCAGATATGCTTCACTAGCATGGTGGAGTACCGCAATTGGAAACTGGAATTCACGAGAAAGCTGAAAACCCAGTTATGTGTGCATAGTATATGAAATTTCCTCAGCCCTTACTTGTACGATATTTTCAAGGTCCGCCGCCCTGTGACAGTTTACATGAACCTTCTGTTCGTCAGATAAATACTGCTGTCAAAGATAAATTACATACCTTAGCCCGACCTCTCAGTACGTCTACCAATGCTTCCCATCGGAGCTCTTCCGGAAATTCGCCCAATCCATACCAAACTCCAGATGTTGCGCGTTCGCAATAATCATCTTGCTTTTGCAAAATTGTTCTCGCACGAGCGTACCTGTAAATTGTAAACTAGTGTAAACTATGTCAAAGTCTCGTAAAAACCAAAAAGCACAAACGCTTGGCGCAATGCCCACATGGTATCCATTCTTGTGCCGTTATACACCTTGCCTGATTGAATGCATCACAAAGTCAAACATCGAAGCAAATGATAGTTGCAAATTTTTCAACGTACTAGGGTGCTCACCTACCCCCAGCCTTCAGGTTGGCAGGACATATCCAGTGATATTAAAGATACAGCACGTACCACATGTATGCCTTCAAAAAATGTGCGAGTGAAGCTAAGCAACCACGTAAATATGAAGATATGGACAGTCCCTACTTGATATGTCGCCATGTAGATGAAGTCTTCGAAGGCGACCTGACTTCGTATGGTTCCAGTAACATTGACGACGGTGAGCGGTCAACAGTATCACGAAGCTTGATAACGTATCCCTGACCGCCTAAAAAGCGGCAGATCGGTATAAACGCAGAAAAGGACATAAAACGAGGTCCGCATACCAATAGCACCGGCAGAGTCAGGCAAAACCAATGTTGTTGTTGTCCCACCCGCAATAGACAACAGATATGAATCATCATGAGTGCTTAAGCCATCAATGATGCGGAGCCAAGGCTGGACAAACTCATCAAGAGGATGGTCTTCCAGCACCGTTTTCAAGGTAGGCGTTGGAAGAATGCCACGGTGAGATTGAATGTCAACAAGTCCAGGAGTCACCCAGGCGTCATCGACATCCAGAACTGTGAGGCTGCTTGCATCAACATCGAGCGAAGCGTCCAAAGACCGACCGACTCGTCGAATAATGCCATTTTCTAGTAATATGTCGCCGCGCATGATTTCTGTCCCGTTCTTGTCACCGGTCCATATTCTTGCTCGTTTAATAAGTACAGACTTCGCTCCGGCTGCAAACCGGTCTGAATGAGTTCGGTCATGGAAGGTTTCGGTATATGCGACTTTCTCTCGGAGCGCGGCGCATTTAGATAACCCCGACGAGACGTGGACTGGCGGTTCAAGTATTTTCAAATGGATTGCTTTTTTTACAGATACAAAGACTGGTGTGCCAAAGAAAATGAGTAGAGCAGGCAAAGCCCATGTTAGGATTCGATGCATAGCGTTGAAGGAAGCACCCAGTAAATTGTTGGGGCCTTTTTGTCGCTTACAGCGCCACGACGAGACAACGTTGCACTAGCGAATATGCCACATTGAGGACATGCCGCATGAGTTACGTGAAAGCCGTGGTGCACCCTATTAGGTAAACTAAAGTAATAATATATACCTGCCTCCTTGACATAGAAAAATAGCACAGGACTGCCAGAGCACCAGAAAGAGCACTGAAGTTCATCGCAGACTCGACTCGGGGACTGGTAGTATGTGCCAGTGATAGACACATGACAGTTAATTTAATCGTATGATTAGCTTTCCATACTTGTACGCTTTCCTATTCAGGATAAACTCCCACTACTCCGCCGGTCACCGTATCACAACCTCCACTCAAGCAAATTACACATGACCCCCCTCTCAAGGTCTCGGCAACGTCAACTGGGATATTCAGCTCTAATACAGTACTCTACTTGCCACATCCAGGACAACAGTGAACAACGTCGTGAATAAACACATCACAATCCGAGCAGAATTCATTGCGGCACTCTAGGCATCTGTACCGGCCGACCGGACTCAACCCTTCTCCAGCAGTAGTAGAGGTACTAGTAGGGAAAGGTCGAGAGCATGCGTGACATTCGGGCGCCGCAGTCTCTCCATTTTCCAAAGTCATTCTGTCACAACGTCAATACACAAACACAGGAATATGTATTTCAACTCACACTGCCTCATATGGTTTCACAGGAAACAAATGATGATAACTTCTTGCAAGATGAGGGGAGCTGACGATCAACAAACCACAAATATCACAATCTGTTGGCGCTTCGCAAATTTTAGCTTGACATCGAGGGCACAAAAACCCTTCGCTCTTCATCTCACTGTGACAAACACATAGGCTGGGTGGTGACGCGTCAGGTAGTCGTGTTGGAAAGCCCATCATCATCAAATCTGCTGCCGGATTGCTAATACCCGCACCGGCGGCGCGTGTAAGTGCCCTCTGAGTGGGAGGAGGCACTAGTTCAAATAGTAGGTCCTTGAAGTGACCCTCATTCAATGCAACTCCAAACTGACCTGTCTTCGTTACTCATGGAACCTAAAATAGATACCATGTGGATACTAACCGCCTGTCTTGTCACATAGTTCTCGGCAAATTTTCATCTCTGCAGCCAAGGCCACAACGGAGACCCGTATTCTATTTTTGACACAAGAATCGAGGGTATCGTGGATATTTCCAGGATCGCACGTAGTTAAAGAACCAAATATAATCAGAATTTCGCGTGAAGAATGAGTGGGTAAATGGCTAGACAGAAAGGTCAAATAAGTGTTCGAAAAGAAAAAAAAAAACACACAGGTCATACCTCATGCTACTTCGAGCCATTTCAATAGAATTTTGCAGGCTGGGTTCACCCGCAGGCTCAAGCTTATGTCTTTCCGAAATGGCCTTCAATACATCTTGAGGGTTGCCTATGAGACAATGTCGTTCATTTATCGAAGAACAGCAACACAGGGAATTCAATTACCTGACATCTCACAGATCCTTTCACCAAGGCCTGCGCGCATGCCTACAACTCCCATCTGACCCAACGGATTTTGATCAAACCATTCGACAATAAATTCCCGAGCATATTGCAACATGAGATCAAACCGTGTTGGCCTCATATCTCGATCTAGCATAGACATGGAGAGATCTAGCAACAGAATAAGATGCCTGATTATAGTACGGCGCACAGCTGCAGCAGGAGCTAGCAAGCTATGGTACGTTAGTCCGGCGTGTACCAATCAAAGAGAGGTGCTGACCGTCTACGCCTTCCGCGAGCCAAGAGTTCCTCCACAGAGGTTTGCAGACTGCCCGCTTCATCTTCCTGCACGGTCTCCCATGAACGAGCATAGGAAGCTTCCCAAGTGTATGGTTGCTGAAAAGTTGGATTCCAGAATTATGTTTGCACAAATAGTGCAACATGCTTACATTCTCTTTTGCTTTTGCTTTACCCTTATCTTTTCTTCTATCGCCTGCCTTGGCGCGGGATTTACCCTTACTCTTACCTACTCCATAGTCGTCATCTGGTATTGAGGCATCAGACTCTGAGTCAATGTCCATATAATCAGCATCTTTGCGAGGCGGCATCGTTGAGTGGGGTGGCGACTCTTGAGTGGATTGCTTGTACTTGTTGAGCTACGGCGTTCAAGTTTGCGCCTTCCCCGTTGACTGTCTGCCAACACTGCATCACCTTCTACGAGTATGACACCTTCCAGGTGCCCAGATCTACTAATATAGACTTACGCTCCTTCAGAAATGGTTAGCTTGATGCTCTGCGCGCCACACCTCTTGTCTACCACACTATTCAGCGAATGAACCTCCCACTCCACGTGAATCATTCCCGTTACGTGCCTCAAAAGGGTGGTCTGCCTGTGATTGTGGATCCTATTCTACTTAGCGGCAGATTATCCAACCGTACAGGCGAGACAAGTACCGCGTCCATATTCCCGAGCACTTTGAGGGCGAGTATATACCGTCCTTGCCATCGCCAAGATAATTCCAGTCCAAGTCAGTAAAACAGCATTTTCGTATTCCACCTCCTTAAGGATTGCTGGCGGTCTATCTAGTCATGGGTTTTTGAAAGCTATCCTACTCTAATGAGGTTCATTGTGGATAGGTTCCGATCTGGATGAGGCCCACCAACCGCTTGCGCTTCACAGCCCATTGTTCCGGCCTCGCATTAAACATATACCTCTCACCTGATTACCTAAATATATGGCTCGTATTTAAACAACATGCCCGAGCATTATGAGTATCGGTAGCTCCAAGCGTGTTCCTGATGGACGAGGGAGGCAGTGACGCTGCCGGTGGAAATGAATCCCCAGCGGCCTAGTCCTCACATTCTTCATGTAGTACCCGGGTTCCTTCTCAACTTAGCTCCAATGAACGAGCTACTCAACATAGCCCACCATCTGGTATACTGTTCTATGCTTATTTGACCGTCGCCACGCTTAGAAACTTCCAAACATGCCGAAATCTGTCTATGTCTGGCCAAATACGACCAGAGTGCGTTCGAAAGGCACTTTAACTCTGGATGGTATCCCGATCGAGGTCTATTGTGTTGCTTTATGAGTGTTGATCAATTTCAAATTCCAACAACATCCATCTCAGATTTACTACTGTCCATAATCGGGGTGCAGGTTCCAGTGGAATCGGCTGTTATGTACTTAAATGCCGCTTCAACTTGGTTGCACATTAAATATCGTTTGAACCTGTGTTCTCCTCACAGCAGCTTTCGCAGGGAAATTCCAAGCGCGAAAACCCAAGATGATTCATGGTGATTCTTATATGCCCTCCCACCTGTCAGGAACACTTTCGCCACTCAGCAGCAGCCCATCTAGTGTTCTTGACGAATTTTCCCCTGCCGAGAAGGAAGAACTGGACCTAGTAGGACGAGGCGATCCCTCATGGGTGGCACGTCCCCGCAATGCCTTCATCATCTTCCGCTGTGAATATGCTCGGCTTCATTCTAGGATGGGGAAAAGAATCAAACGAGGCACGGGCGCTCCCACCGAGAAATCATTGTCCAAGCGAGCCGCCGAGGCCTGGCATCAACTATCGAGAGAAGAGAAGAATCAGTTCAAGGTACTCGCTGATCAGGAGCGTGATGAACACGCTCGACTACACCCTGACTATCGCTTCCGTCCTATGAAGCGACTTGCACCTAGAAAACGCAGCCCACATCCCCGTGTCGCGTCTTCAGTTCAGCGCCATGAAGAGGCGAATGCCACCAGGCTCCACTCTGAACTGCCTCGACATTCATTGCCTGCTGTGGAAGCATCCAGCACTCCTAGCTCAAAAGAGATGAACGTTTGTCCTTCGCCCTCGTCCTTGTACCTGTCCTCCCACCCTTTGAGCACCTCACCCACCTCAAAACCCTTGTCGGTTCACCCAATTGACACCGGACCGCAGCAGTCTTGCAACAGCGACGATACAGACTCACCTATCACACCTCTTTCCCTGGGACAATGTGAAGTACGTGATTCTCCTTTGCTTAAGCTCTCCAATGTCTTACATGTTATCGCCTTTCCCAGAATGACACATTGGGGCTTCGGAGTTCACCTGACTCACAGCCTTTGGATCATGTCCTTGCCGTACCACCCTTTGATAACTCAGAACCCTGCCAACAACAACCAGTATCCAGAACAGCCTCATGTTCCACTTTACTAGCCAAATGGGACAATGAGTCTCCATATCGAGCACCCTCAGAGCCAGCAACATTAGACACTAACCCATGCCCCTCACTGGCATCCTGGACTTCCAGCCCTCTCAAAGCAGATTCTTGTGCCCCCAGTGGCGTCGTTGGCACCACCCCGTATTACAAGTCTACCGACGACAAAAATTACGGCAGCTTCTTAACTTTGTCTGGTGTGCCCACTTATATGGAATCCTACCTCCCGCAAGTGGAATACATTCATGCAGATCCCTTAGACTTTTATAATCCGCTGATGAACTCTGATGCGTATCTGTACCCACTGGCGTTACCAACATCATATCCTACGATGCACGAAGCCACACTACATGCGAATAGCTTGCCATACGAAACTTGAAGGCAATGACACACACCTTCCCTTTTCCCCATCCCCCTTCTCTCTTTTTTTTCTTTCTCAAAGTACACACATATCCGTTTCGGTGTTTATCCCTCTCCTATTCCTTTTACGACCAGTCACTCATTATGTTATGTTTCGCTATGTTATGAACTGTATTTGTATATGAGATAGGTAAATCACATTTGTGCTCAAAGTTGCATTCAGGTTGTATTGGAATGCGAAAGTACGATGTAACTACGGTGGTATTAAAGGGGATAAAGTACATAACGATTCTGACATATTTATTGATGTCCACTATCAGAGAATGTAATAAATATATAATATGAACCACGAAGTCAGAAGTGAGTGGAATGAATAGAGTTGATAACTGAATGTCATAGTCACCGAAAGTTCTTTGAAGCGTATGCGTATCGCTGTATCTTCGTCGTTCTATCATCCTCGTCGCTCACACCTATCAGCTCAATGGTTTCTTCTCCGCTTCTACCTACATGTCTCTCTTTCTCACTGGTGACACCACCCAACCCACCTTGCAGCGGGTGTTGATGGTGGTCAATGTCTTCATCTTCACCTAATTCATCATCACTAGCTTCTCCCACCTCCCAAAGCACATCGCGTTCCCCAGTTCTCTCCTCCTCAGCGTCAAGAGATTCCACATCGCCATTAGGACGTGTTGGCTTCTTTCTGCTTCTCCGTGGTCGAGGGAGCGTTGCAGACTTGACAACCATGTCGGTGCCCGGCTCCGGTTTTTTATGGGTTAGGAGGACGACACCAGATATTAGTACAAGGATGGAACAGAATATGAGGAAGAGTGTCCACGACTGGTAAGCATCAACTTCGTTATTGAAGATCTGTTAATTCCATGTGAGACGGAAAACAAGATGTGTGCAATAAATGAACGGACCAACGAGTCAAGGAATCTGCAGTAATAAAGATGGAGTGAGTATGAAATAGGCGGGGCTGGCAGACCAACGTACCCTGTTGCCGTATACACCCCATAGAAGACTGGCACAACTAAAGTCGAATCATAGACTTTCAAACCTCGGTTGAGACATATTATCTGCATTACTGCCGTCCCGGCCAAGAGAAGGAAGGTGAAGATAGAGGAGGCACGTCCAAGCTGATTCCCCGTGTTCGTATGCGACAGCGATCCAGAAATCAGTTTCACACTTGGTGGTGGAAAGGAGGATCAGATGCCAAGGATATAAAGAGGCGTAGGTATTACTCACCTCGCTTTGGCAAACACCAAACACATTCCTGCCAGGCCCCCACCACAACACGCCCAACCGATACCGAGAGTCCATGCTATCCGTTTATCAGGATGCGATACAGTCCACAACTCAAGCTTCTCCGTAATCCATATCATAAGATATTTCCATCCAACCTTCAGAGTCTTGACGGCCCTCCCAAACCCTCCAAGCCTATCCCAAAGACTTGCACCAACAGTGAGGGTCTGGGTGCTGTTGTTATCAGGCTGCGGACTGACTTCGTTTCGGGCGTTCAGAACAGCTTCGAGGCGGGTTGTGAAAACAAGCAAGAGTGCGAGCGCGAACGTCATGGCAAAAAAGAATCCTAACCATCCACCTCGTTGCCAAAGATATGTAAGTCGTGCAGCGCTGGTCTCGGATGCAAGGCCACTGTTAATGGATCCAAATGCGACGATCCCAATGACGCCAAGAACAACAATGATTGTACCCTAGGTTCAATTTCAGAAGATGAACGACTCCACTTGTGAATATCAAACGTGCATATATGTCATTATTCGTGACGGGGGTTCCAACAAGAAATCGGGCGAATAGAAAGTTGAAAATTAACGAGCTTGAGCCCAAGGGTGCCACATATTCTGGTTGGAAAAGTTCAGACTGATGGATTAAGAGAGTGCTGAAACTTGTAACGCGTACCGGCACGCATATATTCTAGAGCAAGCGTGCTACCTACTAGTTGCGAGAGGCTACAGAAATGCATGGTCGGCACGAGACGATATGAGTAAAGATTGACGAACATGTAGAGTAACATTCCAAGAAGCCATAACGGACGCATCCAGTCCTTTCTCCGCGCTGATTTTGGTATCGCGCTCGTCCGAACCTGGAGGGAAATTGGGTTTGAGTGATACGTGAAGAGTTGCAAGTGTGAATGAAACAGACATGGTCTAGCTTTGTAAGATTCAAGCCCGCAGCGTTCAAAATGGAAGCAAGAAGAATAATTGTGAGGCCGATGATAAAGGCGACAACAGGGCTCGCATGGTGAGCAGGAACAGGATCAGTACTTTGTTTTTTTACAAGTGTAGAATGTGTTGAAGAGTAGGAAGGTAGGGATGAAAGGGAGTCCATGCATACAGAGGAGAGGGAAGAGGTGGATTATAGGGCAATGAAGGTTTGTAATAGAAACTAAGTAGTAGTGAGGGGTTGCGACTTGCTCGGCAGCTATTAATTACCACGTGCGACTCGCTTTCCCTCACACTTCTTCCCCATCCTTATGATCATCCGCTGCAAGCGCAATCTCTCCCCTTTTCTTATTAACATACTTTGGAGCCTGCGGATCTACAACGCCTTGTTCCTCAGCTGCACGTCCATTCAGTACAAAGTTTACACCTCCACACAAGTGCCACTTACGAGCAGAGTACCAAAAGTATGTAATGAGTCCAGCGATGATCACCGCAAAGGCGATGAAGTACAGCCAATACGGGTGGTAATGCTGCACCTGCATCAGTACGAGTCACTCGGTATAGAAAAAATCATGCTTACGTATAAGAATAGTCCTGTTTAGAGATTTCTACAAATCAGCACACCAGCTTCCTGACAATGTCAAATACAGTTTTGCGTACCGAATAGCAATCCGTAGAAATCGCTTGAGAGAAGGCTCAAATTGTAGTAAGCTGATGATGCTAGACGATACAACAGTGGCGCAACAGTATACAGGATGAACATTGCTGATATTAATAGTCGTCAGTCGGGTTACACGGCTACATACAGAGTTGATACCCACCGGCAGTGTATGCCAACAATAGTCCAACTGAGATGATCATCAGTATGCAAAATAGTGTATTGTATAGAGGGTATCTTGCCTGTTGCACCATTCCAGGTGCCGTTCTTGATCAACGTATGCTCCAAAGCTGAGGCCTGGATACCATTGATTATGAAACCATACATTCCAAGTTGTCCGACAACCTGAAATATGGGTGAGGACCATCGTCTCACGACTCGGGATGATACAATACCTCATACAATGGCCGCTTTCGGACAAAGAACTCCTCCGTCGCGTTTGCTAAACCGGACCATGAAAAGTGAATGATTGTACAATTGATTTTCCACGTACTGAACCCATACAAAGTTGCGCCCGCAATCATGAAGGCATCTCCTTTTCCCCTATTGACAGCGTTCCAATCCTTCTGGGTGATTTGATCAGAAGCAACGAGAAGACCTAATCCTCCAATACAAATGAACACGCCCTGGAACATCACAAGGATGAATTGCCGAAATCTAAGACAGACAGAAACTTACCAAAAGCTGAGTCCAATGATACTTTGGTCGCATAAATAGCCACGAAAAGAATATACAAACTGGTATTGCCCATCTGATACAGTGATTAAACAGGAATCGTCATGGAAGCACATGTGACACCTACGCATCAAGTAGCATGGCTGACAACAAATCCGTGTATTGGTATGCCTGAATATATGTCATTACATATATATATGAGATATAATATACAAAACTTGCCTTGACGACGAGGAAGTTTCCCTCAACATCACAGGCTGCGAGGATGAAGTCTATGAAATTGATCAGGGTCGCGACTGGGATGAATAAATGATCATACTGACATCGCCATCCATCGCGCAGAACGAGATTTCCCCAACCTTTTAATCCATCTTTAAAATGGTCAGCAATGTTGAAAAATCATCAAGACACCTAAACCCACATTTGTACATCGTGTAAGGGGTATAGATTAAAAAGAGGGTGAAATACCTATCCCAGGGACAATGAGCAATGCGTGAGATTGGACAACAGGAGTACTCTCACAAGAAGTTCGTCTGCATAGTAGGCAGAGCAAGGCCCCGATTCACCAGCTCAGTTGTAGTAACATTCGTACATGTGATGCACAAAGATACAATCTGTCCGGCAAGCAGCGACAACGTAAATCTCTTGGTCCACACACTGCTCCATCTAGCACCCAGGCTCCTGAAAAAAGCGCCTGAAGACGAGAATTGTATCGCGGGACGGCGTGGAGCCTCATGAACATAAGTCATCGATGGAATAACTGGTTCGTTGAGAGAAGCGTGCTTTGAATCATCGTCATTGTCAGAGGACATTTTGACAGCGCCTGCACAGAGGAAAGGCAGAGGATATCAGATATAGACCCATCAAGGCACATAAAACTTGAGGAAAAAAGACCCTGAAAACATACCGTCAGTGGTAATACCCCTCTAGAGGTAAAAATGACTTGGCAGCGTCTGCTTGAAAAGCAGGATTGCCGTAAAGATGAGATGAACAGTGAAATGGGATGATGGGCAACCCTGAAATACCTGGCACTGGAACTGGTGAGAAAGCGAAGGCAGAAAGGCCCTCATGCTCAAAATTGCTTCACATCGTAAAATTGAATAACCCATTTTAAGTTAGTACATCGTACAATCCATATAAGCTGCCGCCAATTCCCAGGCACCTCTAGCTGTCATATGCATTCCCCTGAGGCGCATGGCCCTCCGAATGTGATTTGTATTGAATCCATGAATGTTTATATATACAAGTGATGATGCAACCAGCAAAAGCCAACCAAGTACAGTCAGGAAGAAGCTTCACATGGGACAAGAACCATGGTATCAGTCTTGACTCTTGAGCGTTGTCGCCGGTTAATTTCGGCCCGATATTTAGCCTTCCCTTTTCTCCTCTTCTTTCCCTCACTGCCAAGATTCTGACTCTGCAAGCCATAATGACCAACCAGTCCTATCCACTCAGTCTCCAGCCTTCTTTTTTACCAGCTGAACTTGTAGATGCATTGAATCAGGCCTACTTCCTTCACATGCTCGTCAACAATCCGGACAAGGTCATTCCACCAGGTAAATCGCTCCTCTCCATGTTGGCCCACTCTCGTCTAGCCTTCGACAAGGATGCAGACACGGAACCAAAGTCAAGAACGCTGCACGACCAAATACGTGAAGTCACGCATAGAGCATTCTGGGATGAGGTATGAGTATTCCCCAATTGCTCATGAACGAGACCATCCTGAAACAATCTCTTGTTGATAATCAAGGCTCTTGAAGTGCTGTCAGTACCGCAACCATCTGTCCAGCTCCCTCGGCTGAGACTATTATACAATGATCTCAAAGATGTTCTGTCTCCCCTGCTCCCCGTGGATCATCCCTGCCTCCAGACGCTTTCATCGCCCCCCTCTCCCACGACTTCGCCATTGCATTCAAGTGTTGTAGTTCTCAGGGAAGTTTTGCTAGCCCTTAAAGAACGTTGCGCCCCTGTCAGAGACCAGGTAATAGTTGATCTACTGGCACTCCTAGATGGTGTTCCATCTCCTACCATATCAGGGACTCCGCAAGCCATGAAAGAAAGGAGCTACTCACTGGCTCAGACAGTGATTAACGTCTTCCAGTCTACCATCAAACTCTCGGAGATTATGAAAGTGGATCTGAACAAGGTTGTGATGGGATCAATGTCAGAATCACAACTGAGAGGCATCGTCGCGAGCCAGGCAAAGTCACGGGAACGTGAATTTATATTACGTCTCTGGAGTGGTCAGGATAAACCAGCGGAACAAATTGTACAGGAAAAGTGGTGCATATGGACTGACCAGCTATCCGGTGGTCCGCTACTTGACACAAGTCACACAGAGGATAAATGGAAATTGCGACTACTTCAGTCCCTGGCATCTTCTATCCCTGTGTCGTGCAGCATTTTCCAATGGGGAGATTCTACAAATAGGGAATCGCTCATCAATGTTCCGTCCACCAATGAAAGCCCCAATGAACTGCCCCCGCCTTATTTGTTTACTGTGCCAACTTTACTCTACATACAGAATTTCATTCAAGCATTAGTCATTACGGCTGCCCTCCAATCACTGCTTCGTATGCATGCACCAATGGTCACTTCATTACATACGTTCAATTCTTCTGCGCATAACACTATAGCGTTGAACGAGTTTGTTCAACGTATTTGGATTTTGCTGGTAAACGAGCTTGATCCGGAGTCTCTGATACATCACGGGTTTGCTGATGTAGGAGAAACGAAAATAGCACATCTTGCCGATGAGCTTATACGCACTTGGCGTAAGATAACACCACACCCAATGGTTCATACTGAAGCACAATTGCGTGCTGCGGTAGAAGGGGTTCTTCGACCACATGACCCCTTATTCTGTTTGCTCCAAAAGAGACTTGTGGACGCATTCAGAGCAAGATTGCTTTCCATTTCCAATGAACAAATACAAAGTGACCACAAGACGATTCCAGAAAAGCTCAGAACTGGACGGGATGTGAACCTTATGATGCGCAACCAACCAAGTGTTGCATTATCGCCGGAAAGTATGGAACAACCCCATAGGAAATCTCGTTCAGCTGATGAAACTATACCTGTGAAAGGCTTTGAGGATCCTGTTTTGATCCGTGAGATCAATCAATGCTTTTCTAGTATTGTCACTTGCATTAGGTGGATTAGTGATATTTGGGATGACCTCGTATGAATTCTATACGACTATGACCGTTAGCATTTGATATTCGATATACGATATACAATTGTCACCCAAGTCCACTGTGACAACTGCGTGTCCTTATTTATCTTTGGTATCAACGATTAGAGCAATTATTTAGAGTATGATAAGCTTGAGATACCCGTTCAACGGCCTGAATTGAGTCGTCGGTATTATTGTCATGATTGACAACTTGCGTGGTTCTCATGGTTACACAGTTCTCGAGTTGTCACATCTCCAAAAGGACACTTTCATAGACCAAGATCCGATGTGCCACCGCCTTCTAGTATGCAGAGGGTTACATATTCCATTACTGCTGTTACAAGGTGGGCCGAACGAATGGATTGTACATAATATGAGTAGGGAAATTGCAGGATGTGGGTTAACTAGTATCTGAAACTAGGGATGTAAAGGACATGAGCCGTGGAACGTAAACTCGCCTCGGCAGGAGCTTGTAGGCGGAGCGGATACTGAGTTGAACGACGAACTACCAGATATGGCAGAGAGATGGATAGAATTCTAGTCCGTTGTCCGTAGAGAGTCCGCCCGATTCACGTCACCCTCCCTCGTTCCCCTACTTTGGCCCCTGATACTGGAGACGGATCTAATCCGGAACTGCTATTTAGTCAAGTCTCTGCTTTGGTTTCAAGACACTTGTCTCTTTACTTCTGCACGTCTTTCTTTCGCCTGTCTTTCTGAGCTTTTTATATTGTTATAATGGTCCTTGACGACTTTAACGGCAACGTAAAACAACAGCCAAATGGTGTGACGTCAGATATTCCTCCTTCTCTCAAAAACACTCGCTCTTCAGTAAAGCCCGGTACCTTGCTCTCGAAATTCATAGAATCGCACAAGGAACTTGAATCTTACAGGTACGTTCCGATACCAGTTACTCATGCACTATTCCGTTAACAATCCTTTTGAAAAGGCAAGGCAAGCCCGTCAAGGTAGACGGCCAAAACCTATCTATTGCTGCTGTCACAGCTGCAGCTCGTCACTTGGCAGCAGTAGAGTTGGATGGTTCTGCACACATAAAGGAACGTGTGGCGAAGTGCCGAAAAGTCATTGCAGACAAAGTTGACAGTGGCGCCAGTGTATATGGTTTATCAACCGGCTTTGGTGGTAGTGGTTCGTTGACTTTGTTTAATTCCTTGCCATATTTGTAAACTCATTGATTTCAGCTGACACTCGCACTGACAAACCACTCCTACTTGGACAAGCCCTCTTGCAACATCAGCACGTCGGAGTACTACCCACCACCACAAACCCCTTGAATGTCCTACCTCTCCAGGACGCAAATAGCACTTGCATGCCAGAAGCATGGGTTCGGTAAGTATATGCTATTTTTGATTCATCATATAAAAAGTCAAACTTTATGTCATTTAGCGGCACTATTTTGGTCCGCATGAATTCGCTTATCCGTGGCCATTCGGGTGTCAGGTAATGTACTTTCGGGAGTTATTTTCTACTTCTGCTTACCATATTTGCAGATGGGAATTAATTGAAAAGTTGAATGAATTGTTGAGAGCCAACCTTACTCCAGCTATTCCCCTTCGTGGAAGTATCTCTGCTTCTGGAGGTATGTTATCATGATGACTTCAAGGCTCAAACTCAATGTGTTATTCTAGACTTGTCCCCTTTGTCCTATATTGCAGGTACTATTGGTACGATTATTCCTTAATCTAAATAGATATACCCCAGAGGTGACTTATATGAAACATATTAGTTGGCAACCCTTCGATCCAGGTCTTCCATGGACCAGCGGCGTTTGGTGCACGTCAGAGAGGCTCGGCACGTGAAGTTCTACCCATGAACAATGTCGAGCTGTTCCCACTTGCTTCCAAGGAACCCCTCGGAATCTTGAATGGGACTGCAGTCTCTGCTGCTGTAGGAGCTCTGGCGCTCAATGATGCGGTACACCTTGCCCTCTTAGCTCAAGTATGTACAGCCATGGGGACCGAGGCTCTGAAAGGCACCCTTGCTTCTCATGATCCCTTCATTCATGATGTAGCGCGTCCTCATCCCGGACAAGTGAGGTTATCGGTAATTTATTTGATTAAACTACCATGTTGATGACAATATTAGGTCGAATGCGCTGAGAACCTGCGGGGTTTGCTTGAAGGTAGCAAGTTTGCTCAGCTACATGAAGAGGAAGTAGGCTTGGCGGATGATAAATACTCTCTGAGACAGGACCGTTATCCACTCCGCACTTCTCCACAGTTCCTCGGCCCTCAAATTGAAGATATCTTAAGCGCGTTGCAGGCTGTGACGCAGGAATGCAATTCGAGTATGTTTCTCATTATCCTCTGTATGAATCCGCTTCTGACTATGACATAAAGCTACGGATAATCCTCTTATTGACGGCGAAACTGGTCACATCCACCATGGCGGTAACTTCCAAGCTATGGCTGTCACCAACGCCATGGAAAAAACGCGCCTCTCTTTGCACCACATTGGCAAGATCATATTCGCTCAAAGCACGGAGTTGATGAATCCTACGATGAACAACGGCTTGGCTCCTTCTCTGGCTGCTACTGACCCGTCTCTCAATTACCATACAAAAGGTCTTGATATTGCCACTGCCGCGTATGCGGCGGAGTTGGGCTTCCTTGCTACGCCTGTTTCGACTCACATTCAGTCGGCTGAAATGCACAACCAGGCTGTGAAGTTAGTCTAACTTGTGTACCCTTGAGAAGAGTGCTGCTAACCCTTACTTTAAAAACAGCTCACTGGCTCTCATTTCGGCTCGGGCAACAATTACTTCACTTGAGGTGCTGACAACCTTGGTTGCATCATATTTGTATGCCTTGTGTCAAGGTAGATAAGCAGTTCTTCCCAGGGGTTTCGATTGTAATTCACGTGGTTATCTTGTAGCCGTCGATCTTCGTGCACTCAACCACGAATTCTTCTCTCATGTTGAGTCTGTTGTGCAAGAGGAGCTGTCAGCTACCTTTGGCTCGTTCTTGGCCCCTGAATCATGTAAAACTCTCCATCGCGAAGTGATGTATACCATCGAAAAGCAACTTGACAAGACAACCACCATGGACAACGCTGACAGGATGGAGGCCGTGGCTGCCAGCGCGGCACCTGTCATGTTCACGTACTTCACCCAGCCCGGTGCGCCCGATCTTGCGTCCTGCGACGTCCTTTCTTCCATGTCTACATTCCGCTCCCGAGTATCGAAGCGCTGCGCTGAGAACATGCTGCAACTGAGGGAGGCGTTCTTGTCTGGTAAGCGTGGACCAGCACCTGCAAGCCAATACCTTGGCAAGTCCAAGGCAGTATACGAGTACATTAGAATTACTCTTGGAGTTCGCATGCATGGCAGTGAGAACCACAATCTATTCCCCAACGCCATTGGTCTTGATGATCCTACTGTTGGCTCCAATATATCCCGCATTTTCGAGGTTTGTCTCCCTTTACCTTCCTTTAATTTTGCTAAGTGAAGATGTAACAGGCTATTCGGGATGGAAAACTGCAACACATTATTGCTAACCTTTTTGCTTAGTTGTATCACCTGCTATTTGAACATGTATACTTGACTGCCATGACTGTATAATCCACTGAATAGAATGCATGACATGATACCACAACTATTTTCTGATAAACAGCTGAGTAAACGAATGAAGATGGAAATAATGTTACAAAGGTAATTTATACAAAAAGTAAAGGACAATTAATTGAGTTTGTCCGAATTAAACAACAAAACAGACATCAGCTACTGTGTAATATACGTTTTTCCAGTCATTTAGAACCCATCAGAATTAACAGGTTCGAACTTGATTCGGACATCCGCAATCTCCTTCTTGGCATCTTTCAATGTTGCTGTGACCTTTTCTTGGAGGATAGAGGTTTGCTGAACGGTCAAAGTAGCGGGAACGTGGACGGAGAGGTCGACGAACATGAGGGAACCAGCCCTGCGCGCACGGAGATCCTGGACGTCTAATAGTTCGGGTATACTTGATGAGGATGAGGACTTGGCGAGGAGGGGTTGAAGTGACCGATAGAGAGATTTCAGGGTCCTTGGGGACACGCTAGCGTCTGTCAAGTCCTTCCATGCATCAGCCAGTAGGTCAACGCCTTGGCGTAAGATAACAAAGGATACAAGTAAACCTGGCAATGTAAAGTTAGTCACTTATTGTCTTGGTGGCGTCACAAAATACGTACCACCAATGGGGTCCAGAGGTAGCTTTGGATATAACCATGTCCCAAGAATGGCGAAGAATGCAACGAGACTTGAATAAGCATCGCTGCGATGGTGTATGGCATTTGCTAGTAACACGGGACTCCTTTCCTCGTCTGCAACTTTTTTCGTGATTCTATACAGCCATTCCTTGACAAGGACGCTGACAGCAGCGAACCAAGCAGCGTTAGGATCGACCGCGTGGGTGTGGGCGTGTACATGTCCCAGCACGGGGAGGTGAAGTGAGAGCGCCGTGAGGGCGTGCAGAAACTGTTGCAAGAATCCCGGTTGGAGCGTTTCTGCCGTTTCATGGAGGGCCGCGACGAGGAGGTGGAACGAGTGGAAGCCGATGCCGACGGCGCCGCCAATTAGGAGCAACGAAATGGTCACCGTGCCGAGCGTTTCGAACTTGGCGAACCCGTACGGGTACCTTTCTGTCGCGCGCCCGCGAGAGTAGCGCCAGCAGAAGAGTGTGACAAAATCGCCCAGGAGGTCTGTGTTGTGTCAACGTTGCAAAGAAGAAAGAAAAAGTAAACCCCACTGGAGAGGGAAGGAAATGTGGTACGGACCGCTGAGGGAGTGGCCTGCGTCTGCGAGCAGCGACGCGGAGTGCATGTACCAGCCTGCTAGACCTTTGGCGCCTGTGAGGGCGACGTTGGAGAAGAGACCAATAAGTGTGATTTGGCTGCCTTTGTCGGCTGCTCATGCGCGTGTGTCGGTATGAGTTTAGTGACATAGTATAGAGGTGTGAACAAAAACATGGGCATACCTGCTCCCTCGAATGCAGCGACCAGGTTCTCTGTTCCATGGCTATGGCTATGACTATGTCCATTTCCATCGTCCCCATGCGAATGTGAGTGTCTAAATGGCATGTGCGAATGCACCATGTGGTCCTTCTCGTGCTCGTAGGAATCCAGTCGGTCATGCTGATGATCCTTTGCGTGACCATTCGTAGAAGTATGCTTGTTGGTGCCGTTTGTCGAATGCGTGCGTCGCTGCATGACAAAATGCGGGGTATGTACTAGTACGCCAAGTTGATAACCGGGGACTCGAAGTGGTGTCTGTAGAGTTTCCTGAAATAAATACTGGGCTGAACCTGACACGTCGGTGTTTCTCAGGAGTGAGAATCTGCGAGCCCTCCACAAATATGATTGAGTTCTAGTACTCGCCGTGCGGAAGTTAATGGGGGATCGCTGTAAGAGCACCCCCAGCTGCTGTCTATATTGATGCCAGGGCTGGCACATCTATTTATCACTTGTTTGTGAGAGCGGCAAAAGACGGCGCTCTTTCGCAATGACAAGGTCGTTGGGAATATGAGGAAGAGCCCCACAGTGTCGTGAGACTCGTTGGAATTGGGGTTGAGGATCTTGTATTCATGTCGCTTTTCTTACTCTGGGCCAAATTTAAGGCTACAAGCTGCCCGCTCATGTCGGTTCAACATGGAGTTGCATCATTGACACGCAAAAATAAGTAGAATACAAAACATTTCGTATCATTCCTATATTTCCCCTTCTAATACAATTTCTCAAGAAGTTTCACGACTTTGTCCAAATGTGGGTCATCGGCTGAGCCCAGAGCTCTCGCGGCAATGCCTGGAATATCGCTTCGGGGAACATCGTACTCCGCAAGTGTCGAATGAAGCCCAAGTTCTCTCACAAGCCTGACTGTTGTTAGTTAGGGTGTCTAGGAGACATCGCGGCCTTCACTCACCGATCAATCATGTCCGACAGGCGGAGAATGTCACCTTCAAGCGTTCCAGTGGAAGGCTCTCGAAGGTAAAACAGGGCGCGAGCCAGACTCTCCTTGTCGTCTTGCGAGGCAATCTCTGCTTTCAACTTAACGGTGGGAGCTAAAGTTAGACACTGGCACAACCGATTACATCAGTGTTCACTAAGTATGGTGCACAATGATAATATCTTACTGAAGTGATGCCATGTGGTATACTGTACCTTGCGCCTAGTTTATGGCCAAGCGCATGGGACAGACCCAAGGCACTGTAGATCTCCCTCTTGGCAGGCCATAAACTCATCCAAGAGGCTATTTGCAATTTTTGTCGGATTTCCACGTTCTGCGGATCAGTTTTGGATAATGGCAGGTATTCAAACAAGTCCGCGAGAGCAGCATAGCATAACACCTTCAGCGGTTGGACCACCAGAGGTCTATAGAGATTTTCTATCGGTGTATATCAATCAGTTATCAAACTAGATCAAATGGAAATCATACGTACCAACGGCGTGGTCTAGAGCCCGAAGTCCAGTCGACAACCTTAACGGAAGTTTAAGTCAAATGCTGAGATAGGACGGAAGGAGAATAGATATACCATAACCTGTCCGGAGTGGCAAGAGTCAGTTCCGCATCAAGAATGATACCAGCAGGGGCTAATTCTTGAGAACTGACAGCAACTTTGTGACCATCGTCCGCAGTATAACCAGCTCCGATCTTGCGATACAATTAGTAGGTGATTCCTTCTATTTCCCCTGGCATTCATACGCACCGAGTACTCTGCGGCACTCAACGTGGTGGGAATAGCAATCTGAGGCAATGTGGGTCCACCCATGTCTTGCTGCAGGAAGTAGAGCATTGCCTTGGACGCATCCACTGGCGAACCACCTCCAACCGCGACGATAACGTCACAACCGTGAGTCTTGAAAGCTTGTACACCTCGCCTAATACCAGCTATAGGAGAATGTTGGCCGATGTCGAAGAATGTGGCGCCGTATGCATTGTGATCTTTGAGGATGTTTTCAACCTTCCTGACGATATCGGTCTATACATATACATTGGTATCATTAACTCGCTGGGTGGCAGGTCCTGTACAATGAGCTCACCTTTTCATGTAAACTCTTTCCCGTTACCACAAGGGCTTTTGTAGATTTCAACGTTTTGAGCAACTTTGGCAGGGCGGTCTTCAAAGATCCCGGTCCATAATAAACACCTTTGAGTGTGTCGGTCCAATTATAGAAGCCGTACAAGGGACTCTGGGATTCCTCATGATGTATGGTTGACATTGTGGAGCGTGCAGGTGCTGTAGAGAGTAACAGGTGCTGCTGTTGAGATTGGTGGCGACTGATTTATAGCATTCTCGAGATATCACAATTGGCAAGATATTCTCAATCCGAGTCGAGGGTGGGAACACCGGCGGGCGTGCTGGATATCTCAGTCAGCACGAACCTGCAAAACGTTGAGCAGTTGAGTCAACTGAATTCATAGGACAATACAATAAACAGGAGTGCTTCTTCATCATCATCATCAACTTGAATGTTGCCATGTTTGCAATCGTTGAGCGGCTCCCCACTATTCTCTCAACTTCGTCGTTCTGCTGCCCGTTCAATTGTAGTATCTGCACCTCGTCACATCCAGAAACCCCCAGCGTTCAACAAGGAAACGAGATTCACAGTCACAGAACCACCTCACCCTGAATGGGAGTATGGCAAAGGCCTACCAGAACATGAGAAGGTCTGGAAGCAGGAGGGAGACGCGTCAAAGTTGACATGGGACCTCACGACGATGGTATCAAAGCAAGTGCATTTTTTGAAGTGTGATATTTGAAGCCGGTGCTTACGGGAAATGCAATGGTGCATTGGTGATAACAGGGACGTATACCCTCTACTAACGTCAGCTATCATACCCCGTCCAGTTGCATTTGTTTCTACACTATCTTCTGATGGAATACCCAACCTTGCACCATTCAGGTGCGTGTGATACATTGCAACGACCATGACGAAATAATTAAACCATGTGTTAAGCTATTTCTCAATGGTATGGATATATACAGCTGGCCTTGGAGTATTTCTGTTGACTGAAGAGAATTATGTGCAACCAGGTAGGGCATAACCCCCCCATGCTTAGTGTGTCGTTTGCCCTATCTCGGCGCCGACCCAAAGATACCCGAGAGAACATATTGGCGACAAAAGAGTTTACAGTGAACATTATCAGCGAGTCATTCGTGGAGGCTGCGAACACGACTTCGGTTGAATCGCCGGTGGACATGAACGAATGGGTATTGAGTGGGCTTACTATGGAACCCAGTGTATGCATGTTCCAAAATTTTGTGTCCTTCCAAAAGAAGCATAACGGAAATGTATAGATTGATATCAAACCCTCATTCGTCCGCGAAAGTGCGGTGAGCTTCGAATGCAAGGTTGGTAATTGATTTAGCGAGGGAATAAAGAGTAAGCTGAGAATGGAAGGACACATTTAGCTGTACAGCTGGCAAGACATATTCGGGGGCAGTGAGAGATCAGAAGTGACTGCGACGTTTGTGTTAGGGGAGATCAAGAGAGTGCACGCGCGACGGTCGGTGATGCACGAGGATGGCATCTCTCTCGACGCCGGTAAACTCCGGCCGATTTCCAGACTAGGTGGTAACACATTTGGACGTTTAACGGAGGGGTTTGAGTTGCCTCGTGTGTCATGGAAGGCGGTGAAAGATAAATACGAATTGTTAGAGCGTGGATACGATGAGAAATAGGCGGGTTGATTACAGAGAAAAAGGGTAGAAGGAGGAGGAGGAAGGGTGGTGGTGGTGGTTGAATAAAAAGGCCTTTGCAAGGGGAAAAGCACGTGTCGCCGCTGCGTAGTGTCGCCGCCATATCCGTCCACATCCATCCTCCTCCTCTTCTCTTGCTTCCCCCGACATTCTCTTCCCCCCTCCCCCCTCCTACCAACTCCATCTCAACCCTCGACCCCATACAACATCCGGATATCTTCCGGTGTTGATCTCCTTCCGTAAGTATCCCTCTTTCCAACTCTGGCGTCAATTCTTTTTTCCAACGCCATTCTTTCAAGTTCTTCCTCATCTCCACCATGGATCCCTCTCACCACCCATCGCCCTCCGAACAGCGCATGCTTGCCGTCGCCAGACTTAAGCGCGCCGCTTCCCTCCCCAGAATGAAGGACGGAAGACGTCCCCCGATGCACCCAGAAGCAATGAGCGAGGGAGAAAAAGCTCCCACGGACGAGGAAAAGAACAACGACACTGAAACCCCTCCACCGCCTCAGGATCAGGATAATATAGAAGTGGTAGCAGAGACAAACATCGAGGTAGAAGCAGGGGTCGAAGAGCGGGCAGAACCCGAAGAGTGTGTACAAGAAGAAAGTGTACAGGCAGAACAGAGGCCCGCTTCACCGGCGGCGCAGACCCGGGCCAAACGCCGCTCGCGTTCTCGTTCGCGTTCCAGAGGATCAAAAGATTTCAAAGGGCGTGCCAGGGCAACCCAGAGCCCCACTCCAGTTTCTATGATGACGGGTGATTCCTCCCAAGATGACAGTCCCGTTCCCCCGCCTGCTATCCCATTGCCCTTTGTCATATCCCCCATGCCCCACCTTGCTGCACTGCAGCACTCACATCTCCTTAGATCACCTACCCCTACTATCCCAGAGCCGTACATTTTTTATCCTGCTACCGCTTCGCCTACCCCAATGTTGCCATCCTTGGAGGCTATTCAACGAGGACTATTCCGATCTAACAGTGCCAATGGAACAGCTGCAAGTCGACGCCGGGCGTTTCAAAAACTGATAGGAGCAGATGTTGAGCAGTCCCCTCCGTTTACACCACCACCACCTGGTGTATTGGGGCGGAATAATACAGTGTCTGGTGGTGAACGGAGTGCTGCGAGGCAGCTAATGCTCAGTAGATTGAACGGCAGAATCGCAGAAGCTGAGGCTAATGGCGTTGATGATGTACGCCCGTCTACGCCGAAGCGTCGGAGGCGCCGCTCACGTCGTGGGTCTACAAGTGCTACTGCCACTACTGCCATTACTGAGTCGGATTACCAATCTACTGCTCCAAACACCCCGCTACCTCCCCCAACGCCTTCATTACCAATGACGAATAACATGGTCGATATCCGTTCTTTATCAACTACACCGAACTTCATTATTTCTGCTTCATATCCGGACGAGCCACAAGTGGAATCAGAGCTCCTTGAAGATGAGGATGCTGATGCTGATGCTGATATTGACCCTGATCAAGTCCAAGCTGATATGCATGGCCTGGCTCGTCGACGGAGCCTTGTTATCGAGGAAGAGGACGAGGACGAAGTGCGGAGATACCCTGATATACCAAGTACGCCGCATCGTAATAGCGAATCACCATCTCGTATACCACACAGTTCGGATGCCCCATCTATCACGTCAGTGGAATCTGAAGTGCCTGTATTCCTAAGTCGCAGAACCCCGTCGAGGAACGAACCCTTCCCGAGTAGCCCATTCACCACGCCTTTGAAAGAGAAGAGCGGCGGCGATGAGGATGAGGTTGTCTTGCATGCTGATACCCATCGCGCTTGGACCCCATTCCAGGATATACAGCCTGAACGAGAGATGAGTTGGATTCCCGAGGCTGGTAAGTGAACGTGCACTATCTAACAGCGTTTATAAATCAATATCACTGACATTGTGTGCAAGAGTACCGTATACCCGTACACGATGAAGAGGATGAATACCAGGACGATGACCCAGACCAGGAGGATGCTAATGACGTTCCTGATGAAGATGCGGATCCAGTGTCAGCACGATCATCGAATCACTTCTCCCCTCAAGAAACTTACGGAACATCTTCACCACGCGATTCTGCGGCGTCGAATCACGTTGTTATTGAATCCGAGAATTTTTCAGATGCACCCAATTCTCAGGTGCCCCCTTCTCCCACCTCTTCTGCTCCGCCAAGTCAACCTTCTGCACCTCCGTTGCATGATGAGACAATGTTGCCAGAGTTATATATACCCCGGTTATCTGACATTACTCGAAGCCCTGCTGAGCGTTCACCGCTTGAGAGAGAATCTACCGATCTTGATACCCCCAATGGCGACTTATCCAAAAGAAATGGGGAAGCATCTTCGCCAAGCACATGGGAGAAGATGAAGACGACCTTGATGAGGACGGCATCAAGCTCAGGCCGTCGTTCTCGCTCAAATAGCATCTTGAACCGCGATAGACGAGACCAGGTAGACACAAGCTTAAATCGTGAGAGTGGAAATAGTCTTACGTTGACCAAGCACGACAAAGGTGATTCAACCTCTCAAGGTCAACAATCCCTGATGCAATCACCGTCGGCTTCAGCATCAATATTGTCATTGACACCCTATACCCCCACTCGAGGAGCACCATCGCCAATACCCCCTGCTACACCTGCGGACATACAGAAATATCAAGATGCAAAATTATTCCCGTTCCCTGGCATGTACAAGCTGGAAGTACAACGTCGAGCAAAGGGTTTACCCACCGCATCATCATCCGTTCCTGATGTCCCAAATACCTATTATAGTAGCAACGAAGATGGACAAACCCAATCATTTGCCACCTCGCCCACGCGTACGCCAGAGCTGACCAGAGAGAGGAAGCTATCCCATCAGGCGTCTGACACTCGCTTAGTTGGTAAGAGAAACGCCCAACTGCTTTCGATTTGCGCCTCATTTACTGACTGTCGCATACTTAGAGCAAGCGAATCTTTCAAAAACTTCCTCCAGTACGTCGGGATCAAAGTTGCCCATGAACTTACCAGCCGTACGGCAGTGGCTCACCAAAAGAAACGGGAAAAAGAACCCTTCGGGTATCACAGTCAATCCGGAACCCAAGAATTCACCCAACAAGAAACCCTTGCTGGCTGATATTCTCAAACGGAAAGAAAGTGAGTTGGGAACAGACTGGGAAGATATCTCTACTCCGTCAACCACAAGTGGAGACACGCTACTTGTTAGACGGATGTCCAAATCAACTTCCAAAGAGTCGGATCGTGGGCAAAATTCTGTGAATGGGAGTGGTCGGACAGAACATACTGACACAGAGAGGACACCGAAAGCCAAGAAGGTTATGCCTCCGATGGACTTTGGTTCCGAAACGGAGCCATTTTCGAGTTTCCGCGCAACGACCAGCCTGTCTACTGTTGATCCGCAATTATCTGCCACGCCTGACCCTTTGTCGTCTGTCAGCGATTATGCACCCCCAACACCTGAGTCAAGTTCCAGGACTTCTTCCCGCTACTCTGATAGAGGCAGTCAAGGTGCCCAGCTTCTGCAACGCCTTGAAGATTACATGGCCCGCAGCTCAAGGGCTTCCCTTCTATCCTGTATGGATGATCCACCTAGGAAATTAATCCTTTCGTCCCCAGTACTACAAGTTGTGAACCCTAACACAGTTAAAGACCGCCTGCTTTTCTTGTTTAATGACATACTCGTCGTCGCAAAGCCTATCAGCCAGGATCAGAATCCGCTGAATGGCTCAGACAAGAGATGCATTGTAAAAAGCGTTGTCATGCTCCGAGACTTACGACTTGGTCTGGATCGTGGCGAATTTCAAACCAAGGCGCCTTCTAATACTTTAATGTCTCGTAGTTCACTCGTCAGGGTATTTGTACATCAATTCTCCAAGGATCCTGACCAGGCCATCGCCACCATATTCGCCAAGTCGCAAATACGTGAAGACCATACGCTCCTTGGTCAACTGCTGTTCCGTACTATTGAACTTGATAGGACAAAACTTGGGGAGTATCTATCCAGGAGGACGTGTAGATCAACGCTGAAAGCGTATCTAGACTCTTTCGGTTTTGTTGGTCTACGGGTCGACCAGGCCTTGCGGACATTTTTGCTGTCGGTACATATCCCTTCCAAAACATCCACGGTTTCTTCCTCTCCTCTGGACTATTTGCTTGATCAGTTTTCTAGCCGTTGGTATGAAGCCAATGCCAAGTTTGTAGCGTATGACAAAGACCTCGCGTGTCGCCTTGTTCGGGCGCTTGTTCAGCTCAACGAACTTTTGCATGGCGGAGTGGCGCAAGAACAAGGGTCCAGCGTACCTTTGAAGCAAGATATCCCTAGCCAGATTTTTGTTGATGCATTTAGGAAAGCAGACCCACGATACCTTGTTTCTGATGAATTTTTGGAGGATCTCTACCACTCAATTCGCCTCGAGCGACTATCCCAGGCACGGTGTTCGTCCACAATCAGTTCAGCTGATCAGATTATCACAATCAAACGGTCTCTTCCTACCCGCCTTACGTACAAGGTTCAAAGTGACCCTATTATCCTCCGTATACCACAGGCAGACCCGCAGCTCACAATACAGCTTTATGGCCAAGATCTTGTATTTGACCCACCCGTGCTTACATTTGCAAAATCTCCTGAGGCCTCGTTCCGCGTTATGGGCTCGTCGTTGGGAATGAAGAGGATGATCATGTGTCGTTCTGGACCGAATGCACTCAAGTATTCTGGTTTACCCCAGAGTTCATCCTTGGTGGTGGAAAGAGCGTTTATGCGTAATACCTTCCAGGTTGCGTTCCTAAATCATCTTGGTGTTAAGCGGCGTTACATGTTTAGTGTGGATGATCCCATCGTCCGCCACCAGTGGACTGTGTCGCTTAAGATGCAGCTGGATAACACCATGTCGGGAACTCCTACTCTCCCTGTCTCATTACCTGGCAATGCATGGGAGTTCTTCAGGGCTTCACAGCGAATATCCTTTAGGGTGCTTCAAGAAACGCTTACGGGGGTCAGCACCACGCCAACCCATAAATACAAGGACAAGATCAACAGTCTGCCATATTCCACTCTCATGAACGGTCGACATGTCCACCCTAATGTCTGTAATGAAACCAGCAGTAGCACACAGTTGTCCATCTCTCATACTCGGTCAAAGTCTCGCAGCAAGGTCTACCATAAGCACGGGGCAGGGAGGAACGAGCTGGACCTGCTGTCGGACCGGTACAACAGTCAGGCTCACCAGAGCGGTGATGACACTGACCAACAGGGCAGCACAGACCAAGAATGTCAGGATGAGTCAGTTGGGCCAACGTGGTCTGCAAGGGAGCTCGAGTTGTATTGTCAGCAAAATAGCATCCTTGCGATGGTGTCGACATCGCTGTTATTTTCAGGTCAACAGGAGCAGCAGCAGGCGTCATAGCCAGGACCCGCGTAGCTTTGTTCTTTCACAGGGTCTCGCGATTTCCTTGCCATCCTGTCGTATGCTTTCCAGATAGCATTCTTTCAACACACGATATCTCTGATCACATTCTTCGATATAGATTGGAACCTTGCGTTTTACTTTTTTATTTTCACTCAGTTCTGATGACTATGTACAAAATTTTCTCTCTCACTCTCACTCTCTCCTTTTTTTTTTAATTATTTAGGTCTCCTTTTAGTCATTAATCTCACACTCTCTAGTCATTGCTGCATATATATCATCAGTCGAATACTATGCCCTCCTGTACTATTATATACCTACCAATTCACATTCTCACCAGTCATTAATGGAACTCATAGGGGGAGATGGATAATTGCTACGACAACCCTTGACGGAACCTACTCTATTCCTGAGGTCTGCCTTCATTGTGCTATATTATACATTAGGGATGGTTCGCTTGGTCTTGGGTCAATATAATGCTGTTACAGCCAGGCATAGCAATGACATTCCCCGTGCCATATTTCCTTTCCTTTGGGAAGCTCAAGCTCTGAATAGTCGAGGTTCAAGACATCGGCCTCATGCAGACGTAACCGAAGCAGCGACATGAGTTGCGGAGATAAGATTACACGCTGCAGGATCCCAGAAAACAAAAAAAAGGGGGTTACTCTACTCTAAACTGATAGACGGCGATGCTGGATGTTCAATGATCAACACGCGTCGGGTGGCTGGTCACCCTCCTCTCCCCCTTTTACCCAATCAGTGTCAGGAACCTTATCTACGCAAGGCGTACAATGAGGCGCCTGCGTACGTATTTGTTTGCCCCAAAGCGGTGGGGTTCCCACAGGTCCCACAGGCTCGTGTGTGTATCATGCTGATGCAATGTGCAGATCCCCAGCGCATATAATGAAACGGGTGTGGGGGAGGAGGGATGGTAAGGCAAGACACATCTTTTATCTCCTGGAGAGACACGACAGAGGCTTGCGACTCGTCAAGCCATAGCACCGCTGCTGCTGTTGATACACTGGCGTCGAATACCGCATATTGACGAGTAAAATAAACACATCGCGACATGGTTGCAACAGCTGAACAGATGTACCATCCTCGGCACGTGCATACCCGTATTATCCACTCGGAAGGCTCGGGTTCGGACTATCCTCATCATCATCATCATCATCATCATCACCATCACCATTGTGGTGACGGACAGAGCGTATCTGCGGCAACTCCATACAAACCATCTAGCCTAGGTGAGTGCCACCCATGGCACCACATGGCGCACGCGTATACGTGGGTTGATGAGCAGCAAGCGTATCTGCGACAGAAGACGCATAGTCATAATAGTAATAAGACGGAGCAGTGGGTGCTCGAGCAGCGGGTGTACTTTAGCCACGTACAGCCGCAGGCGACGCGAACGCGGGCGCAGCGACAGAAAGCGTGGGAGGAGATGGTGCATGCGTATGAAGTTGAGGCGGATGAGTGGGCACAGCGGGAGGCGGAGATCCGGCGGAGGGTAGTGCGCCGGGAGTTGGAGAGGGCAAGGATTATCCAGGAGGAGTTGCGGCGGACGGAGGAACGAATTAAGCAGAAACGGGAGGCAGAGAGGAGGAGGATAGCGGAAGAGAGGGCAAAAGCGTATTTGGAGATGAGGGAGCTTGAGAGGCGAGAAAAGCAGAAACATGAAAAGGTAATGTTGGAGGCTTGGAAGAGCTATGAATCACGATGGACGGCGCTGGCGACGTCGTCTGAAGTGTTGACTTTCTTGACTATACCTTGGCCCGTACTGGCGCGCCCTGAATATCCTGGAGACATCACGCTAGAAGATATCAAAGCCTTTTTACTTTGGTCGACGCATTCTCAGTCGCAGGCGCGTAAAGAGAGGATGCGAAGTGCACAGCTGCGCTGGCATCCAGACAGATTTAGGAGGTTTATAAAACGAGTGGCGGAGGATGAGAGGAAGGAGGTTGAGGAGGGAGTGGGCATTGTGGCACGATGCTTGAACAAACTGATGGCGAAGGAGAATGAGCGTGCACGGTAACTCTTTTTTGAACGCGCCAGACGTTGAGGAGGCACTGTAACGATACTGAGAACATTTTCTTTGTTAATTACTGTAATTTATTTTTTACACCATGTCGCTTAGTCACCACGTCTGACACATTTTAAAATTACGTCACACACGCTTTCTAATAACTTTCTTACTTTTTTACTTTGGACATGCTAACTCGCTGTACACGTCTTCCCCTCCGCAGGTGCTTCCACACACCAGCACAGACAACCTCTAGACCTCTCTTCATCAGATTCGGCCTTGCCCTCGGTCTTTCTGCAGCGACAGCAACCTACCTCACATGGCGTCTAAGCTCCAATCAAAACCGGATACTGCTCGACAGCCCAACAAGTACTCAAAGTCAGTACTACCCACTACTACGTGTCATTTCCCCTTCCCAACTCACCACTCTATTCCTCAGTTGAACCACTGTCCTCATCTCCATCCAAAAAAAAGTTGTCTGCACCACCCTCTGCACCAATAGAGTATACTTCAAGTCCAGACCCACAGATAACCGAGCACACCTCGTCTTCGTCCTCAGAAACAGGCCAAAGCCCAACTCAAAAAGAAACGTCACAAAATACCGAAGCGTCTGGTGAACCACAACACCCGACAGAGGACGATGCCGGTGCTTCATCATCCGAAAGTGATGCTACTGGTGGAGGCGGTGGAGGGGCATTCAACCCAGAAACAGGCGAAATCAACTGGGACTGTCCCTGCCTAGGAGGAATGGCCCATGGTCCTTGTGGTCCCCAATTCCGTGAGGCATTCTCTTGCTTCGTGTTTTCCGAGGCAGAGCCAAAAGGCATCAACTGTGTTGAAAAGTTCAAAGCAATGCAGGATTGCTTCAGGGAGCATCCTGAAGTTTATGCTGATGGTATGCATCCCTTTTCTATGTTTATGCTTGAGTTCATTCCTTCCATAGAAATCATGGACGATGACGACGACGAACCTGCGACTGCACCTGATGGAGCTACATCAACTGAAGTAGAGAACAAAAGTGACTCTGTTCAGACAGCTACAACACACACAGATCAGTCACCACCTATTACTTCGACAGCATCCACATCTGGCGATTCCTCATAATATAGACTCAGTTATATTATATATTTTGTTAGACATATCTCCCACTACTCAGTTATTCCCACCCATACAACGTGATAACTGGCAATACATACCAAAGCTGCAGATAATACAAAACTAGACACGTCAAACACATGCTGTACAGCAAAATCAAAAGGAAAAAAAAAAAAAAGCAAAGATGGATAGTGAACTCATGAGTGCATAACAAACCGCTTTTCAATGACCCCATTATTAGTCTTGTATCCATTGGTGGCGAACAACTTGGACCGCAAGAAAGGTGTGATATCATAAATGTCGTGTTCCTTGGCCTTGAAATGGCATTATCAGATGGAAGAATCTTAGCGTATCAAAAGGAAGAACTTACCCTCTCTTCTAGCTCGGACACCTTAATGGTAACAAGTTCTGGTTGTTCATGTTTTTGCAGCTGGTAGAAGCGAGCCTTGTCCTTGACTAGCCCTCCAAGCAGGAATGATAGCAACTCTTCATGATCCTTGGATTGTGTTAGGTACTTCCTGAATCCCTGTTAACAAGCCAAAGTCAGCCGTGATTGTTGGCAGTCAACAAACTCCATCAACATACTCGCTGGAGCGTCTTCTTGATGCTCATCTTCTGCGCATTCACGAAGCTGTTGATTGCAACTTCAATAGCAAGATCAATATCGTCGGGGCGCACATATTCCCGCAGCGCCATTTTCGCGCTGGCTTCTGCCATTCGAATCATACTTTCAAGGTGACGCACAGTGATGGGATAGGAACCAGTAGCCATTGACTCGCGGCGAAGTTCCGCGAACAGTCGGGACAGCTTATCCTGGTCAACATCGTATAACTTGGGCCGTATTTTTTCACGTGCATACATGATATATTTCCGTAAAAGATCTTGTGGTATCATCTGTAAAACATATTCAGTGAATCAACAACGATATTCAGGACGACAAAAATACATCAGCATCTAGGGAAGTTCCAACTTCCATCTCCTCAGTCTTTTCGTTGAATTTGGGGTGACTCCTGAGATGACTCCCAACCACGAATCTCGCCAACAGCTCATCCATGACAGGATCAACCGCATCTTTCACTACACAAAGCACGTCAAATCGGGAGAGAATGGGCTCCGTCAGTTCTACGTTTTGTTGGAATGGTATAGTCGGATTGTATCGTCCACGAATAGGGTTCGCTGCGGCCATGATAGCACAGCGAGCCTGCAAGGTAGTGACGATACCAGCTTTGGATATTGATATGGACTGTTGTTCCATGGCCTCATGAATGGATGTACGATCGGCATCATTCATTTTGTCAAATTCATCGATTAAGCAGACACCTTTGTCCGCTAGGACCAGCGCACCACCTTCCAGCGTCCATTCTCGAGTAATGGGATCCTTTCGGACACTCGCCGTAAGACCAACAGCTGAGGCACCTTGTCCCGTTGCAAATACTGACCGATGGGCAGTCTTTTCTACATATTTCAAGAATTGGGATTTGGCTGTTCCTGGGTCTCCAAGAAGCAAGACATTGATATCACCACGAATTCGGTGCTTGTGGTTGATATCCTTTGCAACACCTCCGAACAAGGACAAAGCGATAGCCGTCTTGATATCTTCATGCCCGAATATCGAAGGGGCGATTGACTTTATAATGCGCTTCCTAATTCGTTCATCACGAGCAAGCGCCCGTATTTGCTTCTCGTCTTCCTCTGTCAATCTAAATGCAGCAAAGAGGTCTTCCTTTTTGTTGATATGATTGGCTTCGATGATAGTCGAAAATACAGGAAAACCATTTTTGGAGTTGAGTGATGCATCAAAGTTGTTACGATATACCCCAGTTACTTCCTAGGATTGCATAAATCAATGATATCGAGTGGAGCCCTTATCACACCCACTATTTCTTCTCCTGGCTTCGCGCTATCAATGAGATCCCATAATAGAATAACTTCTCGGTGTCTTGGTAATCTTCCAGCAGGGACAGATCCAGGAGATTCCTGCAACGTCATTTTTTGGTAGTTGCGATAAACAGTCTATCCAAGAACGAGTTAGTTCGTACACTGAAATGGGATTGAAAACCTAACCTGTTCAGAGTTCACCGGGAAAGGGCCTTTGCTTTCACAGTTGGCACAGTAACTGATTTTGACCTCTTTTGTTGCGTCCTGATAGAAAGGACCAAGCACCGCACCACATTTTCGGCAGTCGAATTTTACATATTTCAGCTGAGGGAAAACACCACTGCGTCGAGTAACAACGCCAGAGACCCGAACAAGGTTATTCAGATTGGCCCGTCGAAGGTCGCGCAAAGATAAGCTAAGCGGCAATTCGGCAATTCGGACGTGTACTTCAGAGTGGATGCGTTGATACGATGGGTAATAGACCAGAATAGCATTGAGAGCGACTTCGTCAAAGATTTCGAGCATAGGAGATGGAGCGTTTGTCAAGAAATACGCGAGAATCGGTTTGGAGAGAGCAAGGTGCAAATACGACACCTCGAGTGATTCCGAATTGGCTGGGGAAGATCTCTAAGTATATGAATTCTAAAAAGGGGCGTGGCACGTACTTTCACCCAGATTTCGGATTCGTTGACCATATACAGACGCGCCGTGTTCATCGACATATGTCATGAGGAATTGACGGAAGTGCTTGACAATAGATCTTCGAACTCGATCATTAGCAAGCCACTCTACTATGGATTTCGCCTTGATATCACTCAGTTGCTCAAGAGGCAACTCCTACAAGACAGCTATGAGACTTGTGAAGCCAATACAAGACGGGGGCACTCACATCTTCTATCCCATCAAGGTCATCAATATCACGCCTTTCATCGTACTGCCGCCGGGTGCGTCGTTTCATACGGGACACACCCAACTCGTCTAACTCATCCTCTGCATCCATATCGTCACTTTCAAGAAACGCAGGCGCGCGACTTCTTCGAGCTGCACGCGCACCCCGCCTTCCAGCCCTCTCAAGCCGATCACGACGTGCCATGGCCACCTCAGCCGCGCGACGTTCAGTTATGGATAATTCTTGTTGTTCATTATCGTCAATGTCAGCATCCGAGTAGCGATCAAGATGGTCATTCTCTGCATAGTCCCTTTTTTACATACTGTTGAGTGAAGTTTGGCTTTGGCTTGCCAGAATTGTGCATACCTTTCGAGCGTTTCGCCAAATAAGTCTTCGCCATCCTCGTCTTCATCATCAACATTTGGAACATTATGTCTTTCATCTAGGCTGTCATCTGTGTCAGAAAATGCAAAAGGAGAAGAAGGTGGGAGAGAGGATTGAGAATCGCGACGCGTTTGACGGGGTGCGGGTGGGGGAGATGACTGGGGTGAGGCTGATCTCTGACGTTTGGTAGGATGAGAAGGCTAGATACAAAGGAATGAGGGAGTTGAGCTGATTATTGAAAGGGTGAGTGGCATACCATTATTCTCTACTGATATCGGTCAAGACGCGACGCGCAAATTAATCGCAAAAAGCTGACTTTCAAATTCACTTCCACTTTCTATTGAAAAAAACTATGCATTAAGGGGGAATCGAACCCCCGGCGGGTCGAAACGCACACTGCGGTACGACGCGATTGGCAACGACCGACTTGGCAACGACCCAGGTTACCACTACCCCATTAATGCTTGATAGGACTTAAACGCGGATAAATATATAGTTAATTATATTTGAAAACCTCTACAAAACAAACACAGTATGGCATAAATTCTAATCAACAGGCTGCGAATCCATTGTACCTGTCAATGGTTTTGGAAAAGACTTCATGGGTTCTCTAGTAGCTTTCTATGAGAAATGTGTGTTAGCTATTGACAAGAGAACAACACACTCTCTAATATCCCAAACATCTTCACTGCTCCTTGACTGCCTTCTTGTGGCCCACCATTCAGCCCGTCGTCTGATCCAGACGTCACGTCGCTCTTCTTGATGCAACGATTTGAGAGTCATACAAAACTTAAAATCTTCCAGCTTCTGGGAACAATCAGGCCTCCCTCCGTATCTATAAAGGGATTTAATTTGGGAACGAATGGCTGTGGGTAGATGTGTCATCCTCAACGAAGGAGCAAAAAACACAAGAGTATCATCTACCATTGCATGACAGAAACGTGTCAAAAAGACTGATGCAGCCAGGGATGTCGTCCGCCGTTGGATAGAGGAGACGGAGGTAAGCCTCTTCCTGCTTTACCGCCTTTTCAAAGTCGAGCTTAGACATAAGGTCACAACAAACACGGACACACAACCTTGATGAGAATCCATTCCGTTATGCACTCCCACCCATTTCTCATCCTTGAACCATGTCCTTCGCCTACAGACGCCACCCTTTGAAAGGTTTATATGTAATTTATCAGCTTCTTACGACAATGTTTGTCCGTATCCCTTGGTGGATACTATTGACAATACCCCAGTGGGTCCCTCTGTGGTGCTGTTTGTGACGATTTTGTTTATCCCAGTTATATGTAGGACTTGGCGCCCTAGAAAATCCTGGACCATCAAACGGACTATTTATGTTCGTCTCCTTCGTCATCTTATGAGTGTAACGTCCCAGTATGTCCTAATGATCACCTACCCTGATGATCTCCTTATAGAATTCATTAGGACGGGACCCCTTGTCACGGTTCCCAATCATCTAGCTATTACCCCTGGCACTGGCATAAATGGTGTTTGGGTTGGCGCTGTTTCACACTTGATTATAGGGGATTTGAAGACTTGGAGGACCACTTCGTCGGTTGCGTCTATCCGTATACCTGGCTACTGGGTCCATAAGGCAGGAACCAACATTAAAGTGGCCTCATCCCCAACTCCAGGAGAGAAAGTTATATACAATCTCCATGGAGGAGCATATGTCCGTTTGTCTGCACATCCGTCGGATTTACCAGCCGCGATTGTACGTGGCCTTCTGGATTTCGTTGAGCCAGTAAACCGCGTGTTCTCTATCGAATACCGCTTATCTTCGGGGAAGCCATTCGTCGTAGAAAACCCTTTCCCATGCGCTTTGATCGACGCGCTTGCCGGCTACAATTACTTGGTAAACGTTGTCGGCTTCTCGCCCGCTGATATCGTCATCGTTGGCGATTCTGCAGGCGGAAATTTGGCCCATGCACTAACTCGTTATCTTGTGGAGAATCAGGACTCTGCAGATGCTAAATTGCCCCGCCCTCCTGGCGCCCTCATTCTGTTATCGCCTTGGTCTGACCTGAGCAGCTCCCACGATACACCTGGTTCCTCAGTGTTCACCTGTTCCAATTCTGATTATATTCTAAATGACGGAGATATCGCTTACGCAAAAAGGGCCTTCTCGGGACCTCATGGTTCAGGAGCTACCGAAACAAACAGATATATCTCACCGGCATCTAAGCACCCATCTCTGGAAGTCCATTTTAAAGGATTTCCTAGAACGTTCATTGTTTCAGGAGGTGCAGAGCTGATTCTGGATCAAATAAGGACATTGAAGTCTCGAATGATAGCTGATTTGGGAGAGGGCGACGGAGTGCTGGAAGATGAAGGCAAAGTGAGATACCTCGAGGCGCCTGACAGCGTTCATGATTACATTGTGTTCGAGTGGCACGAACCGGAAAGAAGTGATACCCTCAAAGAGATTGCGAAATGGATTGCTATCGGAAAATAGGAACTATGCCACTCCCCTCTATTGACACCAAATTCATAATTGTAATACCAGTCGTCAATTCCAGTATAGGAATGAAAAATCCAAATTAAAGCATTGTGGTAGAAAATCGTACAAAATGGTATTGCTTTTTAGCACTTCATGATTTGACCATATCACTGCTACTTCTACTGTCAACACCGTTTCGCCTATGTTCACCTTGCTCAAGGGCCCGTAAACCCCTTCCATTCCAGTCAATCAGGTAAAAGTAAACGGCTGGTAGCGCAACCAGTAAAGCACCAACAATGTTGCCGAATAGCGCTGCAAAGAGGGACCTGTTCAGAAGTACGTCTATCAGTATCAATAATCAATATGAAGTAAGGCCAAAGTAAATCACTTTCTGATGTACTGAGCGGCAGTCAGCTGTTTGTCGGGTTGTTAGCATCAGTAAAGAAGCAAAGGATATAGATTGTTACTGACGTCTGCACCAAACATTATACCAAGAGGAATAGAGAACATATTGGCAACGACTGTGCAGATCTCTATAAGACACGACAGTTGGTCCGAGCGCTGATTAAGCTACATACCGTGGTCAAACCCACATGCGACGAACACCTTTTTACTAAAGGTGAGTGATCAATATAGAGGCGATGTAAATATCACAAACCCAAATAGGGATCCAGATTGAAACAATCTAGAATAGATGTGTCAGTGATTAAGGTTGATAAAATCACGATAGACCAGGGGTACCTTTGAGAGGGTATCTGCGGCACCAGCTGCTTGCTATCACATTCCCATCAATACGAGACTAACATGCAAGAATCTTGGCCCTACCCAGACAGCCACACACACAAGCCAATTACAACCTATACCACGGAGGAAGATCTGGTGCCAGTGTGGATCCTTCGCCTTGTGGCTGTAAAGTGATTACTTCAGCAATGAACGTAACTGCGTGTGATGGAGAGTTCCCACATTGCAAATGACTGGATGGCTGTAATATATGGCTGGGTGGAAACAATGCCAGTATCTGGATACACGAGTTAAAAGAAAAAAGCCAACAATTTGAAAAAGTTGCTTACAGTGCACAAGAATTGCCGCGAAAAAGAGACTTCCAGCGAGATTGCCAAAGAAGACTGCGAGGATAGTTGAGGGATTGAAAAACCAAATGTCCATAAGGAATACAAACCCAAGAACCAATTAACTGCAAGACCCCACCATGGAACTTCGCCTATCAAGCAAGCCATTGGAAAGTACTGCCGCAACTCATCAGCCAGCCTTGAAGACCACAGAATTGATTATACAATACCAGCATGTCACTTGTTAGAAGTTCTTGCCCTTGCAAGGAGATCCTGTTGAGTTTGTCAATTACTTTCCTGAGAAAGCTAAGAAATTGACATACATCACCAAACCTACTGGGAAGACAATGCCCGACAATACTTTGAGAAGCCCTGGGTTTGATTGACCAATGCCTGCGGATCCCCCATTGACGATCTCAGACAATAGCCCACCGAACGAGAGCATAACCCCCCCGAGCACCTTTTGGACTGAGGTCATACACTTCATAATCCCCCAGGAGGAATAAGTACGCACAGCTTTCATAAACGTAGACTCATAACGTTCTTTGTGTTTCGAGACGGCATATTTCACCATCTCCCGAGCGATCTGGGACTGAGAGAGTGTCGCGGGCTGCATCTTCCAGATTCCTAGCTACAGGACAAGAGAGAAGACGGAAGGCCGAGAGAAGGGAGTCCTCTTATAGTTTGCGGGTGGGAGAGTATGGAAATAGAAGCTACAAATGCACCTAAACAGTTATGAAGGTTGGATCGCATTGTCCGGTGTGACCTCTTCGGCACGGCCTGCTGGTGAGACGGAAGGGTGCTTTTGTGTATGGTGGTATGACAGCGATGAGTAATGTCACCCAAAATAACAGTAGGGGACTTGCAATGCTGCGTGTCCATGGTCATCTGTTCGTATCATAAGTGCTAGAAGTTGATGGCTCTATTCTTACCAACCAGATGGCTAAGCGCAAGTTTGAGAAACGCGACTACCTCAGGCACTAGGGGGAATGTAGTACTTAGCGCCGCTCCACGCATGTCACGGTTTGATAGGGGACAGGTTTGTCTTCCAGTGACACTCTCCCCCTCTGAATTATACGCCAGTCTCACGACGACGGCCTCAGTTGACGGCTTGCGTAAGGCTTGAGATGGGATAGGACGGAGTATTAGAGATGTATGTCAAATTGAATGCAAGACACGACAACGAATTGAAGAAAAAGGCGCAAAAGACCTTTGAAAAGTCATTGGTAATTTCCCACTAGCCACAACCAGAGAAGTGGAGACGTTTTTTCGGTAATGGATTTCAACATTCTGAGCTGATCGGCCCGCGGTTCTGTTTATTTTTGGTGACGCAACTAGAAATAACTCGTCGCCATGCCTCTCTCTCTTTCCCCAAAAAAGCCCCAGCGGAGGATATTGATTCTGCGTCAAATACTGATTAGCTGCCTTTATAACTTCCATCTAATGTCGGGTCGCTTTTCGCTGCTTACCATCAGCAAGCGCATACAGTACGCTTCTCGCGTGGCCTGCGCCTATTAGGCACGAGCACTCAGGCTCGATGGGATAACGTGCCCCGATTCGGTGGCTGAACCTGTGAACTGTCAACTTCTAGTTTTCCCCATCTGGAACGCCAATGACTATACCCTTGTTCTTAAACTCCATGCCCAATTGATTACCACAAATCATGATTGAATAGCCAGGGTACCAAGGCGGATTCAGTTGACAGTTCCCGACCATGCCTGTTTGCCGATGCCGCAATCACTCGGTTATTCAGTCCTGCCAGTGAGGACGGTGGTACAGTACACCCCAACGATGATAACTAATCATCACTCCAAAAGGTCTTCCTGGGGTAATCCTCAATTACTCTTTCCTATGCTTTCGGGGTCTGTGCTAGAATGTCAATGGAAGCTATATCTGAACCATGGGAAGTGTTATCCTTTTTACGCTTCATTTTCAACCTGTGCTTTCTGCATCCGCTGACAGCATCGTATAAAAAAGATACGATTCTAAGATGTTCAGGCTCCACACGTGAAAATTTGTTGAGAATATTGTGTCGCTCAGAAGTCGAAGCTGGAGTAATTATAGGAACGTGATCTTTTCATAACCCTACCACTATGTAGATGGAATTAGGACGAAGGGAATCGTTGTTGATATAGCGCTTGATATACGTTATGGTCTGAAATACTGCTGGTAGCTCTATAAATGGCTCGTTGAACAAATTCGTCATGAGAGTTTGTATGCGGACAGTGCCATGTGGTCACGGTGCGAAAGAATCACCGCCGGGAGTGACATTTCGGCAAACAGCTCAGGTACTCCAATAGGATGTTATCATAACTGAATTCAACTAATACAACCACGACATGGAACTTCCCCCTTAAGCAATACACGAAATGTCAGTACGAATGGTTTAAGTTATTGTTTTCGTGAGTATCAGAATAAAAATGACCCCAGACTGACATCTGAAAAAAAAAAAAAAATCGCAGGTAAAAAAAGACATACAACGATACCAGCACTATAGTGGTCATCAGCATGAAATATAAGTCACAACAATATTCGAACGTCTGTAGTGCAATCAGTTTTAACCCCACATAGAAGATGATCGACCATCGGTTTTTCAACGGGAACTCCTGCCCCGTTTCACAGCCGTCAATGGAGATTCTTCAAGATCGTTGTTTCTGGCGCTGTTCTTCGTTCAGCTGGACTTGACGTCGGGGTCCAACATGGTTATACAATTGGTTTTGCAAACCAGAGCCGATACCTGGAACATAGAGAGCGCCACGATTATGGGAGCTTCGTTCCTTCCTCCGAAGATGGGTTGGTGCAGGGAACGGCTCTGGTAGTCCCTGTTCTGGCCCATCTGAATAGAAGATTTTAGGTCTCCATGACTCTCGTTCATCCATTATACAAGAGTTTTTGAACTTCTCAACAAGCGCCTCCTTTCCTCTGCGACAAAAGCATGATTAGGTATTATATCTCATTGTGAATTGATGGAGCTTACTGATAGTTTGCGTAACTCATTTGTAACACTTTCTCGCTTGAGAACATGTTCCTAATTCGAAACGCTATTAAAACAACAGCCGCAATCAAGCAATCTGATACTAACCATTTGACACCGAGCTTCTTTTTTGCAAAAGTGAGTAGATCCTGGACATGAATGAAATTTACAAAAGCGTATCCAACATTACAACCTATTCGTCATGATAGGATCAGAAAAGGATTGAGTACATCAAATCTTTTCTCACCGTTCTGAAAATCCATCCGCAAGTATAAAAAGTCGATCCTCCGAGGACACACTTTATGTATAAAATTAATCAGATCCTTGTCACTCATTTTGTTCGGGATGTTCTTGATCATGACTGTCGTACGTGTGTCTTGGCCATCTTCAATGCGGGCAAGGTTGAGCTGATTGCGTTCAGGAGTGATTGCCGACTCTTTACATGCACCTGTTACAGCTTGGGAAGAAGGTGCAGCAGAAACGCGAGTAGGTGAAGTTGGGGCAGTTGGAGTTGGTATATAAATGGAAGGACCTTGGGTTGCTGCTTGCCGCTGCGCAATAGGTACCTTCCGATACAGCGGACTTCCCCTAGCATCATATACGGGCTGTGGAAAGTATCCACCGCTTCCGTTAAACGCTGGGACATCAGGGTACCAGTACTCGTTACTCCCAAGTACCCCTGATCCATTGGACAACGAGCCATTGGCTGCGCCCATCATGACAGTATGCTCTAAGCCCCAATTCTGTGCCACAACGACCGGTTGAGTATTACTTCCTTCGGATTCATAGTGATAACTCACAGGGAGTTGTTGTGGGACGGGATACAACATGCTAGTCTGTTGCGTGTTGGACGGTGCCGGGGTATAGAACACTGGCGAATTAGGAGCCAGTGAAGCAGGAATGTTAAAAGAATGAGCATTGGCGGAGTCGAGGCCGCGAGAAGGACAGTAATAACAGTCTGTGCGCGAATAATAGAAATGATAAGCTCCATTGTGAAAATCGCGTTCCCAATATCTAGTGTCACCATCTCCATTCTGCCACTGGATCCTTTCTGGGTCCATTTTGATGGGGCAAGACGAGTTCGGCTCATTTGTAAAACTGCCATTATTTATGTCAGCAACTCTTGCGTGGCAACTCATGTCGCGCGCTGTAGTACTAGTGCAGACATTATTGGAGGTATAAAAGTAAGTCGGAGACGGCGCCTCGTTATGGCGATTTAATGGCACGACCATAGGAACAGAGGGGCAATGGGACAGATGAGTGTTCATCTCAGAATTCACTGAGCCAGCGGGACCATCAAAGAGAAACCTCTCACGAATCTGTGATTGTTGACCTGCCACTCCAATGAGGATGGCATTGTCTTGATCGAGTCGTTCTCGGTCAGGAGAAGTCAGAGATCCTACTGTATCATTCTCCTGAGAATTGCTTGATAGCAGGTCGAAATAATGTCCAGGAGTAGCAGCATCATGTTGCACCAGATTCGATGCATCGCATGGCAGGACTTTTAGCTTCATACCGAATATAACCTGGCCGTTGAGTTCAGAGTAGGCAATATTTCCTTCACGGGTATCGCAGTACTCGACGAAAAAAGTACTAGTCTGATTCTGACGGATGAAATGAGATTCAAGAGTGATGTTTTAATACCAAGGTCATACCATATCATCGGTTAATGATTTCTCAACAGGTGAAAAGCATCTGATGTCTCCAAAGGTTTTGAGGTACTTCTTTAGGATGTCCAAGTTGGTTGTACGAAGTTGACCACCTATTTCATGATGATCCTCAGAACTGTATGCCTGCGATGGGCTCGCGGTGTTTGCTTCAAGCATGCGCTTCTCGTTTTCCGGCAGGTTGAGAACTCCAGTTGCAACATGATATGTGTTGTCATTTTCCACACAGAGATAGAAGGTACTCTCCGTCATTGGAAGAAAGGCAGAGTTCCCCATAGTCTATGAAGGACTAAGCACTACCGAACGACTTCGAAGCGCAATACGAGGTACTTATCACATACCTTAGTCAATTCTTCAGCTGTGATAAAGCGACAGCAAAGCCAAATACCTGTACCATTCTCAGATAAATCGTTATCAACACACTCAGCCAGAGGGCCTGTAGTGCGAACAGAGAGTAAGTCTTTTGCCAGCTTTGCATAGCGTACGTCATAAAACACTACGACGATAGTGCCATGGGATTCTTGACAACATTTGATTATTCCCTGGATAATGTCACCAGATACAGGAGCTTGTGCTTTGGGTAGAGCGGTGGCATCCTGAATTATATTAGAGAATTGTTGCTTCCTTGCAGGAATCAAGGATGCGAGAATGGCCGTTTTCAAACAGTCATAGTCTTTGTATCTTGCTACATTACTGACCTATATAGGTCGCCAATTCCAAACTATGATTATCTAAAACAGAAATGAAAGGAATATTTACCCACCAGTAGAAATCTCGTTGCTTCATTTTCACCATCTGATTCTTCCACATAGCTTGTAGCTTGAGTGTCAGTATCTCTTGTTCCAATTGAGTCAGACCTTGTAGCAATACTCGAAGACGGCGTCAGCGGTGGGGTTAGTGGAGGGTGCAACGCGTCTGGATCAGTGCGACGCCATTTGTCGTTCTTACCAGGCGGAGGACCCCTTTGATCACACTTGGTAGAGGGATGAGTCGCACTTGATGGCTTTTCCAGCCGAGCAGAACTATCGTCTATGGCCGAATGTAGGGCAGTCTTTGGCTGTGAAGGACTGATCATATGTGGAGGGGGGGTAGTAGGACGTTGAAGGCGATGGCGAGCACCGTCAATGACCCCAGAAGGTATTGGACCAGAATGTGGCGGGAACCTATGTACTTTGGATTGAGCGCATACATCCACATCAAAGAAAATTTTGGGTACCAAATATTGGGTAACGAGGGGGAATGCTGTAAACGAGGCGGATTCTGTCGCATCGAACGTGAGGTGACTAGATGTTTTCCACCTCCAAGATCAATGCTGAGCCGCGAGTGTGAGGCAGGATTAGACATAGTCAAGGGCAAGCGACTTGGAAAGAAGAGACACGCCCGCGGGGGACGGCAGAACTGTTTATAGGAAGACAGGAAGGGAACCAGAAGGAAGTAAAGATAGGAAGAGCGTTAAGAAATTTCAATCAAGGTGTTCAATTGACGTCAAGGGTACCGGAGATACCTCGAAAAGCGAGAGATAAATAAGAATACCGGAATGGATGGGTGCACTTCTCGTGAACGATGAACAAGGTGCTTGCGGATCTGTAGAGCAACGTTCTGATGGCACGCGTTGTCAAGCAGAGGGCGAGGAAGGACGACGACACATATAGGAAACAGCTATACCGGTAAGCAAGACTATTACTTAAGATTCAACTTTGACAGGACTCATGCATATTATAAGCCCCCCCAAAATACAGGAAGCTGTGAATTCTTGTTGGGAAAGCATACAGCTGGAAAATGAGCCGATCCACGGAAAACAGCATTCCACATTGGACTGCCCGAATTCCCAACTATCTTTGACAGCTTTGCTGGTGTTGGGCCTATACAGCTGTCCAGTCTCAAGACCCCATGGTTGGGAGTGCAACTGCTTCCATGCAGCAACTAGAAAGTCATGTCGACTACCAAGAATGAACAGTCCATCCGAGGACAAAACCTACCACCATTTCAGTCAATGATAAATTTGGGGATCTGATGGCATTTTGTACATTTCCATAAAGTGAGGAGAGACAAAAGAGGCAGATGAGCTGCCGGAGGAGGAGTTATTTGAACCGGTGCCGCAAGGAAGCAGCCACTTGGGGAACTTATCGAACGAGATAGCACGGACTTGGAGTTTCAGATGGCAACTTCTATACGAGCTTGACTCTAATCATGCCAAAGTGAGCTGCGAGCTCTCACGCCGCAATTTGAGTCTTCCAGGGTGTTTCTAGACTATCGCCGTTTTACATAGATGGAGGACGTAAAAGAGGGAGAAATCCTGATGTGGAAAGTCACGTGAGTTTGGATGTGAGTTTCGCATTTCATTCTTGCCTCGATTGCGCCCAGCACGAGAACGAGGGATGCCATTCTATCAGATGCTATGTATTGCCGTCCATTACCCGGAATACGTACGTGTGTCTCTTTTAATTATTCCATCTTTATAACCCTTCTTCAATAGCAACACATAAAACAGCTCGTGCATCAGACCGCCACTCATGTCATGCACGCAGGCGGCGTTGTTAGGCGTCTCGAATCATTGGGGTCTCTACCTCTTCCTCAGCGAATGAAGAGGCACAGTGGGAAATACCAAAAGCGTGGAGAGTACGTTCTCTGTTGCAACGTTTGTTGTTTTCACTAGTTGACAAGCCAGCAGTTACTGGACCATGCAATTTGATACCGCCCCACGTACACTACAGTCTTTAAACGAGCTCATGCGACAAGATCCTCGTGTGCTTCGTTGGACAATTTTGAAAATGGGTTCAGACGTAGAAACTATTGCTGCAAGCGGACGACACATCCCCAAAAGAGACACCATGAAGAAAGCTGATTTGATTCATTCCTTAGAATAAAAGACACCAAGTGGTGCGTTGCATATTGTCCTGTTCATCTATTTTACTACCTACATGTCAGAGATGTAGTGTATTAATCTCAATGCTGTTTCAAAAACCCACAGCACCAACACCACTTGTTCCTATATAGTCCTATTCTGGTGTCTAACAAAGTTCACAACTTCACTCAGTCCATTGATGACATGTACATTTGACAGTGATTCATCCGTCTCCTTGTGCGCCTGTTCACCTTCTGGTCCTAGTCGTCTAAGTAGCAATGCATGCATCCCTGCACTTGTTGCACCCTGGTAATCACTAGTAATTTCAGTTCAAGCCTATTCAATTCAAATATCACCTACCCTATGAGCTCATCTCCAACATGCAGGCATTCACTTGGTTTCACAACCTTTTGATATTCCAGTTTTTGCTCGTTGACATATTGAATAGTTCTATGAAAGATCGTAGATGCCGGCTTCTCTACACCTTCCTCCTCACTTAAGATGATTGGGTCAAGAAACGGAGGAAATTCCAAGTCCATGAGCACGGAACCTGCGGTGATCATGAGGTGTACAGCTTGAATTGGTACGGAAGAAGCCTCACGAAGACGGGAATCAGCATTGCTGATTACCGCAGTTGCGACACCTAGTTCATTGCGGAGACGGCTTACTGTAATGGATATTAGCGTGGAGAACGAGATATCAAAATGTAATGACATGTCTCATTGGTATCATCGAATGCTTTGTAGCCTTCTTTTGAGCTAAAGCGCTTCAATAAGAGGCGGACAATGACAGGGAGTGAAGCTTGCAATTCTGGGAATGAGGAAGTGGTGTGTCTTGAGTACAAGACCTGAACAAGTGAAGGAAAGAACAGACTATCCGCATCCGCACCGGCGGCTAGCGCGGTCTTCCGGATAACTTCTGACCACCAACGTTCTGACCCTTGAGCATATGCTGGATACTCAGCCTGGAGCGTTCTCAGAGCTTATAAAAGTGGCAACGCGTGTGAGGAATACTTATTCCAAGCATCAGTTATCTGGTGGCGCACCAACTTTGAAGGATTTTTTAATCGAGTCCGGTTCAAGAGTCCCCAAGTATGGCTGGAACACCTGCGAATATTGCACATGAATTGGGAGGCGGGGAATTATAAGGGTGTGTAGGGCATCAAATGTTACCAAACGTATTGGAGACATATTTAAATTAAGAATTAAGAGACCGCCCTCCTCGTCATCGTCATCAGCGTCCCTGAACGCCCACGGTTCGACACACAAAGATGATACAACTGCTGGTCGCACTAAGCCTGGCAGCATCTGTGTTCACGCTCCCCCCCTTCGAATACAACTCCCAGGAGGTTCTAGACAGCAGTAGACTGGTTCCAGCTTTCTCATTACCCAGTCCTGATCCATGTGCACAAATAGCTGGAAAGAAGTGGGTGCTGCCACGTGAAGCCCGAGCTTGCCTGTCCGCATATCCTGTCGACCCAGTCATCAAGTCTAACGTTGAGTTGATTTTAGGTGTTCTGAACCCTCGAATTTCCTGACCCCACCTTTCGTTACAGCTCATCGAAGTGATAAGCAAAACTCTTGCTTTTCATACTTCAGTCAATTACCAAATTCAAGCACCACATCCCTATAACAACGATGTTCACGAAGATTTGGTTGCTGACTTGGCCAGAATCAATAAGACAACCTACGGATCAGAATTTGACCTTCATCTTGACCTCTATCGTTCATTCAAACGAACCAATGATGGCCATTGTGGTGTTTACAACTACTGCTATGATTGTAAGTTCTTCGCCGTTGTGTTCGGTGTACCTTGGCTAATTGCCTTACAGCCCTTTATGTTACATATATACCCCTTCCACTTGTCCTTTTAACAGAATCCGACGGGACTCAAAGCGTACATGTTGCACCTGAAGCGTTTATGCTTGCAAAAGCAGAATTTAAGGAGGACATCACGTTTTGGCAAGATGCGCTTCCAAATCATTTGAAGGGAAAGTTAAACGAAGTACGCGACACGATGATATATTCTTCGGAAATTTTTTCCGCGTTCTGATCGAATTTAGCTATCAGGTGCAAGAGTACTTCTGATCAATGGTGACGATCCATTTGAAGCTGTCAACCGAAATACTTTAATCACTGGGGGATATCAGGCTTTTGGTACTCGCCAAAATTCGTGAGCCCTAACACTTTGACACCTGGAGTTATGATACTCAGAAACGCTATAGATTTTTCTCCAGCTACCAACGGGGTGCTGATGGATGGAATTACATCATGGGAAACTTTGCGCAACACGTACATCCTCTTGTCGATTCCGTGGAATTGACTGTGCAGCGTATCAACAGCACTGTCAATGACACTTTTACAGTGAATTCTTTAAAGTGTTTTTGTGATATACTGCTTATTTGCACTCAAAAAGTTACCTTACCATTCTAGATTTGGCTCAGCATCGAAAAACTTCACAGACCTTGCGACATACAGAGCAGAGAATTGCGTTGCTCGGAATACAACTAATGGTCGTGACCTCTATGGCCCACATGCATCCCTTCTACTTGATTCAGAAAGTCCGATAGCACACTTTCAACAACAGCCACCCATAAGCTTACATGAAGCCAGAAAGCAGCCCTTGGATGTCATGTTAGATGGGGCACCTTTATCGAACATCGAATTACCTCAGGAGTTACAACCTAATATATCCCCTCTCAACCAGAGCTACAGCGTGGCACAGTTTTATATGCTAAACGACAGCATTACTGGTGTGCTTGCTCTTGGAAGCTTCTCCGCCAAGAATTATAGCACATTTGGTTCCAGCCTTCTAGGTGGGCTAACGCACCTGAAGGAGCTTGGTGCGAAGAACCTCATAGTTGATGTTGTACGTTTTTGTATTCTTTACACACCAGATCGAAAGTTAATTCTTCTATAGACGAACAACGGTGGAGGTGAGTTTGACCCACTTGATTCTTCAATGATTGTTGATGGTCCTTGTCAGGATATATTTGTATTGCACATGTAAGCTCTTTATGATTGCGAGTGTTTTTCGAGTTATTGACTATCATTTCAAAAGTGGTTGCACCGCATAGCAAGTCACATTAGAAAACTTGCCCACTGATTACTCTAACTTGATTGTAGATTATAGGTCGAAGGGATACCACTGAACCTCAAGCAGGGTTAGATACCACCTTGCGTACTGGCCCTTTAACTCAACTCCTTGTCGAAAAGATAGTTGAAGGCGGAGATCCAGATGAACTCTCTATGTATAACCCTGTCAACTGGAGAAATGCAACGAATGTTGTGTTCCCTGCTCGGTCTTTTTGGCTCAAGCCTCATAACCTAACAATCAATGGGAATCAGGATGCATTCTGCCAAAGGTAGTGTAAACCGCGCCTTGCCAATATCAATCCGACTCATATGGTGCATTTAGAATGGGACAAGAATGTCAACCATTTTCGTGGGAAGCTCCGGATGATGGACTATTTGGTCCAAAAAATGTTGTTATCATCTCAAATGGAAGGTATGGTCGTCATATATTCATTCTGTTTATTTTGGCTTATGACTCCTTCAGATGTGCTAGTTCGTGTTCGCTGTTTAGCGTAAGTGGACAGTTGCACAATATGAAAAGTTTTTTAAATTCATGAAATTGGGTAATGTTATAGATCACGATGTCAAAGGAGGATGGCGTGAGGACCGTCGTAGTTGGGGGGAAGAAAAATGTCCCTCAGGAGTATTGCGGCACTGTTGGCGGGCAATCCACTGATTTCAATACCATTGACACGGATATTAAGGTGACTAAAGTTAGCTCGTCTTTCTCAAACTCAAGCTGACTGGTACCAGACACTGAAACTCAAATCCCACCCCTTAGCCCCTCCTGATTTGTAGTATACTAACTGTTCTTTGATTGAGAGCAAACTGACCCTCTGTATAGCTTGACTAACAGCGTCCAGGGAATCACCTGGCGGTTGGGCTACGGCATTGACAATCCCTATGAACCTGAAGGTAATCCATCACCTCTGACAGAGATATTGTTCTTATTTTGACTTTTATTATAGAATGGCAGGACCATGGCGCGGATCTCAACTTTCCTCTAACCATGGACAAGTAAGTGGATTCGTCATCGCTGAGCCTGTTATCTGATGGTAGTAGTGTTAACAATCCCCTGGCCCTTTGGAGTGATGTTGCAGAACGGCTATTCTGATTTGATACCATTCTCATCTCAACCAGTTAATTATTTTGGCATAGAATGGAATTCGGGGGCTGACTCATTTTGAACGCGGGCTATGGATGACGGGCTGCCTGGCAACACTAACCGAACTGAATCCTGTTACCTGATCATATATCCTCACATAAGTGGTTAATTGACTGTTCCGTTACCTCCAATGACCCTCACTACTGTAATGGGTTCTTGTATTGCGGCCAAACTGCAATACCCAATATAGTGTTCTTCAAATTGTACCTGCACAGTAAGCACTGAACAAGCTCCTCTCTCACATATTTGTTTTATCATTTCACATAATTTTACTGATTCGTATACTTGGACCCTCGCCTTACCTTTGTTCTCAGCATGCATCACTTGGCGATCTCGTTGCTTCGCTGTTCTGTACTTCCGTAACTAAGAAACACTCTACACAACGAGCAACTGAAGACAGAATCCATGTTAAACCTTGGAATTCGTGATGGGCTGAGCTTGGCAATCTTTATACGCACTCTCATTACTCGAGAACCATTGACACAAGTTAACAGTAGCCCAGCCCACGCTTAGAATGGTTATCTCACCCACGATTCTTGCGTTTAAACTGCCGGAAAGAAGTGGGTACTTGTCAGTATATTCGATTGACTCTGCCACTAAAGTTAAGTTGCATCGTCTGTCGTTCCTTCATCATCCACACTCACTCCTAATTTAGCTTATCGAAGTCATAGATAATCAACCTCTTACTTTCCGCACGCTTGCTAATCACCCAAGATCTAATCGTCATCTCCTAGTTTGATCATGTCACCCAACATGATTTGATAACCGACCTGGATCTATCCAGAATCGATACTGGCTAGTAGTTCATCAGAACTTTATTGACTTTATCACCTTGACCTTCGTCGGACATTTGATCGACGACCGAGTGGCCGTCTACGGGTTGTTATTAAAACAATTTATGGATAATGTTCTCCGAGTGTTGTGCGTTTGAGCGATGCTGAATACATTTTAATCACAGTGCAGGGGTATCCTTAACCATATATCGAAACTCCTTGTTGCCACTGATACTACAACTATACTAGTAGGTGATGGCCTCTACAACCATTTTGTGCGCCGTACATTTTAGCCCTCTTCACTTGGTACATCCAGTGCATGCAGGTGCCAGTGGTGACACACTCAACACCCTGCGTAATTTAGCAACTCAGTATAGCCCAGATCCCAGTCACCCCATGGCACCTGACCTGTACAATAACCATGGCTTCCTCACAGGTTAGTGGACCATTCGTGGCTCTTCGTGTTTCTGGTTATATGATGTAGATTCATAAAATGGTTTTGCAAGTACTCACCTATTGCTTGAATAACTAATACACCTGTCATATATGTCATGCCAGTGCCATTTGAATGCAATGAACATACAAAATGTATGTATAAATCCCAACTTCCCTCTGCCATAAGTCAGATTCGAAAACAATACACGAGAAGTTGTGAATCAGCTATTCTCACAGATATTCAAGATGCTTGATTTACTATGCTACTTGTATGGGTGATATCACTCGAAATTTAGTTCTTAAGGCCACTCTCGCATTTCACAGCTCATCTTCCTCAACATCACCAAACTCAAACATGCCAGCACGTTCTCTCTTCGCGATTTGGACAGAGTCTTTCAGCTTTTGAATCATTTGTGGATAGGACTGGAGGTATTTGCAACCTTTGCGGTCGACGGAAGCCAAGCCTTCCCGCACAAGATCAGCATTGATGCAAGTAGTGGGGTCGTCTTGAGTGGCTGGGTCTGAAGGATCGATCAGACGGAGGTGCATCAGAGAGCCTTCCTTGTGGTCAATGTTGGCGATGAGTTTCCGGCCTTCACATAGAGCCCTGAAACGATCCACCGCCTCATTCCCATAATCACTATCCAGATCGGCGAGCTTAACGAAGCTGAGAATGAATGAATGAGTGGATAAGTAGATTGGTGATTGTCAGCGCTCGCTAATTCTCACCTGAGGCGTGCATCATGCGCCTGCCCTGGAAGGGAGCGGAACTTGGGGTCCAATGGCCGAATGTTAGCAAAAGGAACTGTGTCTTGATTGCCATAATCAATGAAGGTGACCTCAGCTTCCTTCTTGATTGGCGATGCCCGTCGGATTTTGGCACGGTACCAAGAGCCGTCAGAAAACTTGGCTGACACCAAATCCCCTCCTTTGGGCACAAAGCTTGGAGGAGGTACAACTGGTGACTGATGATGCAGAGAAAAGTCTCTCATTAGTTTCTCTAAAGATGCAATGCCTTGAAAGTGGGATGAGAAGCAGAAAAACAATCAGTAAAGAGCGCCATACCTTCAGTATTGAGGATCTGTACAGAGAATGAGAAACCATTCCGAGTTCGGACATCGCTGATGATGACGTCCAAGTACTCGGTTTTGAGCGGTTCGGACTCAGTGGCCTGTGCCTGTGCCTGTAATGCCTTTTCTGCTTCTTCATCGAAATCGGCCCAAATCTATCAAAGAGTGTATCACCATGAAGGACGACCAGAGGAGGTTGAAGTTTCTTACATTCCGCTTGGCTGCTTTCGCTTCGGCCTAATCTCATCATTTAGTAAAGTGGTAGGATTGATTTTGTTCAAGCTCACCTCAGCATCGTAAAGCTGCTTCACCCAAGGCAAGCTATCGGCAGAGTAGGAATGAACCGTCGCTAAACCTTCCCGAATTAAGGTGATAGCAACATTTTCCGTCTTATTGATGTACAGTGACCCAATAAATCCACCCGTCTTATCCGTCGTTTCCACCTCAAACTCCACGTCCCGCTGCATATACCTTCGTGTCGCGAACTCAAATGCCTCCGTTCCATAAGGTTCACTTTTCTCTGATGAGTTACGGGCGGTACGTGGAGCACGAATACCTGTAATTTCATGCTTAATACATGATAAAAACTGATAGGTACTGCTCACCTCCCAATACTAGGGTCAGTGTTTGGTTATCTTTTGGTAGGTAGATTCTGTAGTCGGACTTAGTTGATTTCAATGAAATGAATGGAAAACACACTGACTTGAAGCGTGAACCAGCAGCCACAAATTCTACAACAGCAGGTATTCTACCTAACCGTTTAAAACCATTAAGGAATTGGTTAGCGCGGCTACTTGTCTATAACGAAAAGGTTTGATGGTCGGTAATCAATACATTTGAAAATGGCGTACCTCTGAAATATTAAGGGGTTGTTTTGGAGGTGGTATCTCTTTGCCTGAGTGAATTCCACGACCCTCGCCGAGTGCGCTACTACGATTGAGAAACCCTTCCAATCCAGCAGAAAGAGAGGAGTTACCAACTTTTGTTCTGCAGCCATAAGTTTATCATAATCTGGTGATCTATCCTCATCGTCACGTTTATGCCGCACCACACCCGCTAAGCCCTTCTCTATCAGTTGCTCAGCAATGTTGCTTTAGTATATAAATGAGAAATCAGGATGGGGTATAGATGGTTGATCGAAAGACACAAACGCATTGTGACCACCATAACGTACGGTGCAACACTCGCGCTCCTCGAATTCACCCTCGCGAGGCCGGATAAAATCCACACTAACTTTAACATGTTTGCCAATGAGTTTCTTCCGCAGGAACTCTCTTGCTTCATGGGCGTAAAACGCTTGTCTAGGATCTGAAAGTCTGAGAAATCATGAAAACAGAGTCGCACTCAATGTACACGTGAATTACTTTGGTCCCCTCGTTGAACTCAGTTGCAGGCGGCGTTCCTTCTCTGTATCCTTTTCTAGGACAGAAATTTGATCACCGCTCCAGATTCGTACAACCGTGGCATCAAAAACTCTCGCTTGGCCTGTGCTTGTAAGTCCGTTTGACTTTGAAACGATAGGTGGAGCATTCGCGTAAAGGAATGCTTTCTTCTCCTTCGCAGCCCTTTCGGCAGCTCGAAGTCGCTCCATGCCTCCTGAACTCGATAGCATGCCAGCATGCCAATCAACAACACGGGCTAATCCGGCAGCCACGAGGAACTCGGCGACATTCCCGACCGGATGTAACACTAAACATCTGCCTCAGTGTCCAAGCTGTAATGACATCGCATCACTAACCAGTTCCTATGAAGATGGTAGCCGAAGCGGGGGTAAAAGTAGCACTAGATTGGAAGGGTACAGCCGTCAAAGATGGCAACGAAAGGATATGAACCCGCACAAATCGTTGAAGAAGTCGATATTCAGTGAAGAATTTGGCCTACAACAAGGTTAAGTAAGCACTGGATATGACCCATGTCAGCATTTTCAATTATACCTACATCTTCTCCCCATTGCTCAGATGACTCGCCTGGCTTGCTCGATACCCGAGGGCTCTTGACACCTGCCAGAGCAATATTGACTATTTGATGATCTCCGCTTGGCATGAAAAGTCGAATGCGCAGAGTCGTGCCATCCCGAACCTGTTCGACGATACCTGCCAACTGAATAAGAAAGTGCGACAAAAATGACGAAGATCATGGAAACTGTAGTACCCTCCAGCGCTTTCCCTTTCCACTCATTTACGAAGGCCTGCGAATCAGTTGGCATGCTGTGATGTACGGTCCGTGCCTATCAGTAAATACTTAACAGTTAAAAAAAATTGTCAGTAGGAAGACGAGGCGCACAGGTTGACCTTGAGGATTCCATAAACCTTTATTTGCAGACTTTGCTTCGTTTTCAAGTTCTTTCTTTTTGAGGTCCTCTTCGGTGGGCTCTCGCTTCGAGTCTTTCAGCTTCGCCCAACCGTTTCGTAAGAGCTCCGATGTTAGATCTACCCCTCCGACCTCAGCACTACCAATGTCACGGGGAACGTCATCGTTTGGAGGGAGGGAGTGAGAAGTAACAAAAGTTATCTCTTTCCCAACGGCCAAGGACCGAAGAAATTCGCGAGCTTCAAAGGCCCATGGCTACCCAACGATCAGAAAATTGAAAAGTGATCAGCGCATAGAATATGACTGACTTCGTCATCTCTTGTGGAAGTACCGAGCCGAGGTGCATTTATATCTGCTAAATAAAGCACCCTGAGGTGCGATCAAAGGTCATGTATCAAGGAATCGATAATGAGGTAGATACCTTTCTTTAGGTGGTTGGCCTGGGGTCGTTGCACGTGTACGCAACACAAGGGAGTCACCAGAGATGACAGCTGATCCACGAAAAAAAAAAAATTAGATGAGGGAAAGATCATTGTAAAGCAGCAGACAAGGATCACATTTAACAATCTGCATGGATTGATATTAGGAGTATAGCAGGAGAATAAAGACGGAGACTTACAGCCTTTAGAGCCATAATGAGCTGGAGAAGAGAAGATTGAGAAAGATAACCAAGTTGGACGTGTTAGTATGGATTTGAATTCTCATATATTGCAAGCAATTGCCAGCAAGGTAGCGTGTCTTCCACGTGATCATATCTACAACAAGCCATGTCCGTGTGTCCGAAACGAAACGTAAATATACAGAGTGTACAAGAACTGATTATATCAAACAGAATGTCGAGATCCAGGTAAAATGTCCAAGATTTTACGTCCCATACGTCTTGCCCAACGACAAATTAACGGCATCTCAGCAGATGATGTTGGTGAAGTTGCCTCGAGCCACTCTTCGGGATTAGCGATGTGACAGAGGAACCAGGGGTGGCGCTGCCAAAGAACTCAGAACTCTCTTCTTAGCTGACAATGACCAACTGTACCTTCAGTTCACCAAGTGTAATACGTTCCCCTGGATCCTTCTGCAACATCTTGTCTAGTAAATTCATTACTGTCGATCCCTCTATGCTTTTATCTTGCGGATGCCGTCCACCGGTTCTTATTCGATCGGCTCCTATAGTATCTCCTGCCATCCAGTCCTGAGTACAAATCTGATGGTACAACACGAATTCTTTGTGGTGGATATTCTCGTTGTCTTGTGGGGGGAGATTAAACGGGGTACGGCCGAACAGGAAACAGTAGAACGTCACTGCTAAAGACCAGACATCGATGGCCTTGGTTATTGGTGGTCTGGTTGTCGCTGGCCTTAGCTGAGTAGTGTTCACACTATAAACATCCTTCACGGTTTCCGAGGATGGCGTAAAGTCACTGGATGTGGTTGCCCGTGGCATATAATCATCAAACCATACAACCTCAGGAGCAAGAAACGACGGAGTTCCTACTCGTCTTCGGAGGTCACACTCTGGGAATAACGACAAATCGTCGTCGTCATCCGTTGTAACTTTCTTTGGTGATACCCAATGCTGCGTTGCACAATAATGAGATATTCCAAAGTCAATAATTTTTACAGTAGTACGATTTTCTGACCACAGCAAGTTGGCTGGTTTGATGTCTCGATGTATGATTCCTTGGTGGTGTACTGGAGAAGGGGAGTTGGGAGGCAGAGTTTTAGTGACAAGGCGTATCAGGTCACGTACGATAGTCCAGGCCAACAATGACATCACGCATAACACGACGGGTTTGGTCCACGAGGAGAATGGGTTCCTGTTCGCCATTTGTCCACTCTATTGGACCGCCAGCTAAATATTCCATAACTGTCATTGTTTAGAACAAGTACCCTAGCTCAACAATATAAACACTCACTCAAATAAATCTTGTCTTGTTGTGGGTCGTCAATGACCTCGAATAGTCTGACAAGGTTTGGATGTCTGCACTTCTTCATGATGATAATCTCCTTTCGTATGGCATGCTCTGTACTGTTCATAGGGAGACCTTTCTCGCCGCTGCTAGAGTTGACGGACTGTTGGTACGACCGCCGAAGCATTTTCATTCTATCCCGGGGACTACTTCTCTTCACCACTTTCATAGCCTGTTTCCACCATTGTTTTTAGCACTATTGTACTCCGCATATGATACTAAATGCTTATTACCACTAGTTCCCCCTGGTTTTCCAGGTCTTGGCACAGGTACACTTCTCCATGTTTTCCTTTGCCAATTCTCTCGCCACGAACGTACTGGTTGAATCTCTTGCGACGGTCAGAAACCTGGAGCAGACAGCTTACTCGCACGGCGCCTTGCCGCTCAATTAAACCATCGGACATTGGGCCACAGAGGTATGTTAGGATTAATTGGGTGCACGGTGGCAGTGATCTCGGATGGACCAACTTGGGACCAGGAAAGTACAAATTAACCAAAAATGGAAATATGTTACGACCCTGGGGGTCCCTGAGAAGTACAAATTTGGAATTAATTTCACATTGCACTACTAATAGTCCTGCCAAAATATGTTTTTTGCTCCAGACCAAGAACACAAGCCTGCAAAACGTGGTTCCACAAGCCGAACGGCCAGTCTTCGCAGTGCATTACGGTCAGCATCATGGATCCGCGATAATCCTCGATAAGACCTGCATCATCGCCAAAGCGAGTTCGATGACATGCATGGATGGTGGTGATAGACGCCCTTGGGGTTACTGCTGAGGGCACAGATACAAAGTGTCGTTATCCGACATAGCGTATCTTGACGGCCCCACCGCGATTACGTGCTTCAAGCGCTGTGATCCAGTTCAAGCCAATCAACACTAAGGTTTTACAGTTGATACCTCACCTTTGAATTCCTCCGCCTCTTCACGTTGTTCATAATCGAGAACAAACCGTTTCAAGTGCTGTTGCTCTACCTTGTCTTGTAACTGTGCAGAACGCGTGTGAACAGCGAGTGCTGCACTGGATGGAACGGCAAGTTGTCGAACCTGCCGCAATGTTAGATCAATCACTCCAAGAGACACAAGCCATTTACCTGTGACTTGTTGCCTCGCTTCGTGATGACAGCAAAATTCATTACGTCTTGGCCATTTGTAATAGCAGATCTTGCATCCTCCTCGTCTTCTGACTTCTTCTTCCGAACATTCGGAGGAAGGACAGTAGAATCCCACAAAGCCAAGGCCGTCTTCTTGTCAACTTTACGAGACTCAGCTGAGGTATCAGTCACAAGCTTTGCAAGTTCCTTTGCAAACTCTGCTTCCTCCTCTTCAGATGGTCCAAAATTTTCTTGAAGCGTGTTATTTGCTGAAAGGACTACTTCTTGATCCGGAGATGGTGCACGTTCATCTAACTGGCCATATTTATGAGTAAGAAGAAAGATGAAAAGGGAATTGTACGATACAGTATCGGAAGCAACAACGTCCTCGTCCTCGTCATCTTCCAACGTCTCCTCAGCATTTCTGTCATCACCACTATCATCACTACTTTCTTCATCCATGACTAATCCAAACACGCATTGAGCGTAATTCAGTTGAGCAAAGAGACACGTACCTGCTTCCTGGAATGCGTGGTTGAGCATCTCATCAACAGCAGCAGCAGCCTCCTCCATCGTCTTGATCAATGTGAGCTTCGGCCTTACAGCCTATATATATCACTGTCAACACACATGAGCCTTGGGAATAACTTTGCAACCAACCTCAACTGAATCAGAAATCATAAAATCAACATCCATTGGTAGAGATTCTTTGCAATGAATATAATACTGTGGATAGTCAGCTGAAAGGCTTAAATCCATACAGATCGAGCTTACCTGGAAGAATGTCAGGAAATTGTCTAACTTCTTCTTTTGCGTGCCGCGGTCAAAGCACATCCCACAGGTATCAAGCAGAACACAAATCAAACGAATCCTGAAGAAATCATCTGGCATATCAAGAGGAACCACCTGCTTGGGTAAAGGCCGTCCTTCCGCTATGTTTGGGGGGTGAGAAAATGTAAATAGTAACTGCTAACACTCACGATGCCCAAAAGTCACCAATGTCCACAAAGTATCGAAAATGATACTAGAGCTAAAGAGCCGATATATGTACAATTCGCCAAGGTATTTAACTGTAGCCAAACGTCGCTGATTTGTGCTATAAACATTCTGCTCCAAGCCTCTTCTAATATCTTCGAGAACTTGATCAACAACGGCGATGGTAAAGTCAGAGTGGTATCGTTGCAGATCATACGTTAGCATTGCTAACAAACTGATATTCCCGTATTTGACCTTCCAAGGTTTGGTGAAGACATTATGTAAGACCTGGCGAGTGGTAAAGTCGTCCCAGTCCAGTTTCCTGAGAAGCTTGAGTGCTTTGTCAATGGTTTTCTTGGCAAGGACATCATAAATCAAATGGCGAATGAAAAGTTCAATAGAGGTACGTTGTTTTTCCTGCCTTGGCGCTCGTTCCGGGGGATTACACTTGTAAGCTTTGATCAATATGCCATTCAATAACTAAGAGTCTGCCTACCTGATAATAGGCGTTTTCTAACAGTAGCAGTTGTCGTGGATCGAAATGCTGCAATGATTGTTTGCGTCTCATGAGTTCAAGCTTAATGATGCTATATCAGCTTTGGACCTGCGACGTAGGATCGAATTACCATTGTGCCAAATCTGTCAGATGTCTCCTCGCTTCGTAACAAGAAACGTCCACAGCCCTCCAGCAACAAGGCAATATTCTCAACATTGGTTCCGGAGAAATCGTCCAGACACACTTTGAATATATGTAAAATAAGGTGAGACGGAACAACGCAGAATTTGGTTAGATTGGATAGGAATGAAATGTTCTATCTCCAAGATGAATAATGACCACAGGAAGACTTTAATACCCACTTTCATCCTGACTTCGGATAGCTCTTTAACAACATTTTTCTTCCGTTGCAAATACCGAAACTCTTCCTCGAGCTGTTACTTGGTTAATTGACGGCTAGGTATTGGAAAACGAAAGGCACACAATGTTAACTAGATCTGTGCCAATGTCAGGCATGTATTTGTTCAGGGTGGCAACGAGCCTCGAGTAATGCGGCAAGAGGTCTATTCGGTTCTTTGGTACTTGCCCCAAGAACTAGGGGAGCGTAAGCCAAATAAACATGGGAATTCCGTTGACTGACCTTGACCAACCTCTTGCGAGCAGCCTTAGAGTTCAAAAAAGCGAAGTCAATTGCAGCCTGATCAATCAATGCTTTATTAGTTGCATCTGGAAGTCGGACCAATAATGCAGTCAGAAGTTGGGAGGGACCTTGAGGAGCGAGTCGAGGTGAGAGGTGAGGGGTTGAGACTTTCGGTGTGCCTGGAGTTGGGGTAGTTGCCCTGTAGAATAGTAACACGTAATTCAATATGACGAGGGTGGTTGATAAAGAAAACAACTCACTCATCCTGGTCAAATTCTAGATCAACAGCATTTTCGCTGGGTGTTGGCTCGGGGATTCCCTCACCCAACCTCTCTAATTCTTCCTCCAACTTCTTGACTTCCTCTTTCTCTCTATCAATCCTCTCCTTTTCTTTCTCTTTATCCTTCTCTGGATCACCCATGGTCTCTGAGACATTATCAATGCCAAGAACGCTGCTTGGCACAAAGTCCTTCAAATCTTGCAAGTCCTCAAAGAACTTCCTTTCTTCTTCGTCTTCCCACTTTCCACCAATGATGGTGATCTCTTCTGCGTCATCATTAATCTGACTAGATTTGGTGCCTATTTGGATAGAGTCCAACTTCTGCGTTGCAGCAGGCAAAGTTGGCAAAGGCATATACAGAAGTTCGGATAGACTAGAATGCTAAATCAATGCAATAGGTTATTGACGTAAGGGTTCCACCTACGACTGGCAATTGGAGAGCAGCTTCTCGTAGTGTTTAGTCATTTTTTCGTATGCCTGTTGTCGATCCTCGAAAATCTCTCCAGACCGTATATATGCTTCATGATTCCGTTTATCTTGTTCTTGGAGCCTCTGTATCACAATGTCAATGACTGATGGTCTCTGAATAATGAAATGTTTACCTTGTGTTCAATAAGCAACTTTTTGCAAACACTGTCAAAATAGCCTTCGCACATCCGCTTGAAACGATCGCGAATATCCTGTTCCACTAGGTCTTCCTCTTCTTTAACCAAAGCAAACTCGTCATCTCCTCGTTGCTGGACGCTTGAAAGTGTCCCGGGCTCTGTCTGAAGGGGGATCTGCTTCGACGAAGCAGGGGGTTGTATCCCAAGATACGGTCGTGAGTAATATCTCAAGAAGGTGATCAAGAGTGGAAGTGACGACAACGAAGGATCATTTGATAGCTATTCATGGGCTAAGCAGGTTGAAAGCGGAGATAGGCCAAAAAACTCACTAGGTCTTTTAATGCCTTCATAATCCACTCCCCGCCACTTCTGTCCGGAGCATCTTTGATGATTCCCACCAATGATAGTTCAGCACATATACGAAGGACTGGTCTTTGTCTTGTTACGCGACTAATATCCTCTTTCTCTCTTTGTTCCGGAGTCAAAGCATTCAGCGCAATTCTTGAGGGGGCGCTAAGCGCACTGGACAGGGAAGAGACAAGGGCAGGAGTAAATGACTTGGGGAAGCGAGAATGTAGTGCCGAAATAATCTAGAGAAAAAATTAATACAATCGACGATAGATTGAGAAACACCTGATATAGGCACTTCAACAGCACTCCAAACATCTCTCTCAGTCTTGCAACGAGTTATGCCATCAGCAACTGCAGAGACAATCTCTTCGATATACTTCTCCAGCGAAAGAGACTCGATTTCCTTTCGTATTTGGTCATGATTTTCAACCGCCAGGGATTGACGGATACGTTTGATGAGAGCAGTATGGCGTTTTAATGAAGAATCAAGTTTGGATGGCTCTGCACCAGAAAATTAATTGTCTAACTAGCATATAGTGATGTAGAACCGACCTTCTACAACAGGGTTGAGGTTAGATTGTTTGAGCTTGGCTCGCTTGACAAGGCGAGCTCGCTCGTCCTCGAGTTTGTTTGATGATTGTGTCCCATTTGTACTGGAATCCATAGATACCAAATCTTCACCTGTGAAGTTATGGAACAGCTGGTCTCTTATCTCTCGGATGCACAAGGTTCAACAGCTCCTGTAGCGTTGAATACCACTCAGGTGAGTTATATTATTACGTAATATCATTATTCAGTCTATGACATCCAACCCAAACGACAATCGTGCAAGATGGACGACTCAGACGATTACATTGTCGACGATATCACGCTAGACGATGAGACATTGGCGCTTCTTGACAACGAGGAGCAAAAGTTTCTTTCCACTACTACCCAGGGAAATCTGCTGCTTGATCCACCACCTGTCAATAAGAAGAGAAAGACAGATTCTGGCTGGGAACCTGGTCCAGGCACTCGTTTGAGAGCTGGCAATGAGATTGAGGACTTACCTGAGATTTCTGTCCAGGCAGATGGTACTTATAGCGTTCATGATCCAGTCAGAGGTAATCAATAATTCTTGCAGCAACTTTGGCGTGAGCATTGATCTCAGTGTTGTAGACCAAGGACCGCTATACGGTCGCATGCAATATGCAGTGCCAGTTATGACACCCTCTATGCAGCAGTCCTTTGTACGGACACCCAGGAATCCAACGTCTTTGCCACTGAGAACAGTACAACGTAGAACTGTAAAACAATCTGGGGAATCTGACTTCGAAGAAAATCTGAATCAACTGAACCGGCAGCTAGAACAGGTTTGCGTGCCATATATATGGAGTGAGATACTGGAGAAGTTCTGAGTGCTATTATATCAGTTACATCAAGAAAATCAAAGAGTTAAGAATGCTTTGAAGGAAGTAACAGACAAAAAGCTCCTAAAGGAGGGGGAGGTCACGGTTCTCAGAATGTCCATTGAGAAGGTGCACTACAATCTACCCGAGACTACTCTTAGTTTAACATCAAGAAAACAGACTGCTCAAGAACATGCAGCACAGGTAGCAACTCTTAAAGCTGCAAAGGACGAAGCCGACGCAAGACGGCTTCAAATGCAAAAAGAAATGAAGGAAGAAATTGAAAGAATGAAAACCCAACTTTTATTCAAAGTGAGACTGATTTATGAAATGCAACTAACATTCGTGACATTGAGTCCTTATCTAGCAACAGGAAATCGAGACCTCTATACGAAGGCTACAATCAGCTAATCGCTCGAACAAGCCGCCTGACGCTTCTCAGACGGCGGCTTTTCAACGAACGACTCAGCCATCTCACTGGGAGTCTTCACGACAAGACATATTCGTAACAGAGACTGAATCCGTAGTGGCATCGAGGGTGAAGCCACGGACGAAGGCAAATGAATCACTGAAAGATAGGAATCTCCCAGGGTTTCAAAATGCATTCACAGACTCTTCTCTATCGCGGAGTAATAAGGCAATTGAACAGCCACCAAGTACTCCAATTCTTCCGTCCCAACCAAGTAGCCCAGCTAAACCCTCAGGGGTCCTAGACCAGGTTGATTCTGAACATACCCAAGAATGTATCATGAATGACATATTTGAGGACACTTATGATATCCCGCTACTGCAAAGAGATGAACAGTCTGGAGTTCTACCTGTTATATCCGTAGATTGGGGCAAGGAGGTAAGTTTAACTCTTAAACACGCTGACTTACACTGACTGTTTGTAGCTCATGCGAATGATTTTCTCCCATACCTCACCCGGTATCAAAGAGCCAACTATGCAACTTTTGCTAGCCACGACTATTCCACCCCACACAAACAGAGTTTTGGATTATTCCAGTGCTACTTCCGGTGTACTCAGCATACTAGCGACTTCAGCTTCACCAGGAAATTATGCCAAACTTACTGAAACTATGTGCGATTTCCTCTCCAGAATGCTCGATGTCCTTTGTGACTGTGAATTTGTGAGCGTTATGAGTTATCCGAAACTGGCTTTTTGATCCAACATTGCAGCGCCAACCAATGTGTTCGTTGTTGAATCTTCTTACATTTTTGATCCTTTCTCTACCCGACTTCGTATCACATCTGATATGCGAAGCAACAGACAGTCAACGGTTTAAATGTCTTAACACCATCAGCAAGATTATCACCAGTCAGATAAAACTGGACTTATCGCAGTTTGATAGACTTGCCGAAGAAGTCTTCACTTTCTTGGAGACTACCTGTCTTCTGATACCGAACGACATGATGGCGAGGCAAGTTTGTTCCATCCCATTTTATTCACTATCATTCTGAATTATTTCGATGCCTCTAGACTCTCACCATTAGTACAGAATGTCAGCGCTTTGGAAACTCTCCTCATGAAAGATCAACCTATTTGGTTGGTGAGCCGAAGCTGTAGGCTCCTGGTTTTATTTAGCACACGTAAACGACATCTTTCTTGTTCTCGGATTAACAACTGATCCGAGGATACTAACTAGATGCCACACTTGCCCCTATACTCCTTACAGTGCGCGGCACATCAGCGCCAGATAATGCCAATCCTATCAACCAGCACGCTTGGTCTCTTGTAGACCGTTTATCGTACCTTTTACAGGTAACAAACGACCCCTTCGATCAGGTAATTTGACATGCAGAGTACTGAATCCTTGCTGATTGACCAACTTATTTAGACAGTGAGCGATCGTGTCCTCACTGTGTTTGCGGCCTTGTCTGTGTCTTGTTCCGATAATCTCACGATGTTAACAGACAATTACACTGTTATACCTTCTCTTGTCTGTTTCCTTTCGGATCTAATAGCTCCCTTATGGGAAGAGGATGAGGCACTAGCCAAATCTCCTGATAGAACCATGACGTGCGTTCTTTGAGTGATTGACATCACAAGAACATTTTGTCTGCTGACACTCACCCATAGCCTGATTCACGCAACGCATCAAGCAGTCCTTCTAATCCACTACCTCGTCTTCAGCACAGAACCATCGCTCAACATAAGGTTAAGGTTACACCACAACCCGTACCGTTCTCATACAGGTTTGCACCACGTGTATATTGTATGCTTCAGCAGATTGAGCTATGCGGATCCTCCTGAATGGGTCGATGCTACGGGGCGACGTGAGCTCGAGGCGTTGGCTGGTCAGTCTAAATATAGGCACTTTGCTGTTCAGCCCACTCACTAGTGAGTCTATCAGAGATGGCGCGAGAATTGCTTGATCTTGTAGTTGACGGCCCGGAAAGTGATAGTATATGGTCTTTGTACCAACAGAATCCAAACCAGGAAGAAAAGGATGAAGGAGAGTTGGAAGCCCATCTTCTTGGTGATTGATTGAACCCCTTAGAAGTCGCCTTCCTGCATCCTTATCGTTCATAAATTATTAAGATTTGTAGGATAGTATATATTAGGATATAATTTGAATATCAACAAAACTTTCATATCATATCCTGATTTGACTTCCATTTATCGTGCGGTAACAGGTATGAATTATCCCACTATTTCCATGTGAATAATTCCTCAGAGATAAACAGAACTTGTTTTATCATCATAGACGTTACAGAACGGTGGGTCACAGAAAGTCATAAACAAAACTAGACTTACACATAATTTGAACATGCCTAAAATTCCATGATCCCATTCACCCAAACTACGTACAGAAAATAGTACCAATGTTGATGCCTTCATATGGTCCGAGCTTATTTCTCGTATCAGTCCTATACAAGCCACATTATTTCCTAGCTCAACTTACATGATCGAGAATGTTCCCGACAAAAATATTTGGAACAGTAGAAATAGTGCAGTCGGGATCATCCGCGTCGTCATTCCCTACAGGGAAAAAAATAAGAAGTACATTTTCCTGATGATTGTTGCCACTTACCCGAACAGTGGATAGCATGACCAGGTGAGGTGATATGGATCTCCCCCTCTGGATGAGCAAATCCAAGGAATCTGCCAGGGACAATGGGTATAACATCTGTTTTTCATTTAATGAAAATATAAGGATGCAAAGCGGTGTAGTATTCATGAACAAAGTCACCTTTTTCGTTATTAATACGGCTGAAGTCAGGAACCTTTCAAGCGGTGAACAGGAAAGCCAGCGAAGTCTGATTTGATGCTTACTTTGCTATCAATAAGCTCTGCAAAATCAGGGTTACCAACGCGAGGAGTGCCGTATGTAACAGCTTTGATAGAAGCTCCGGGTATATTGAGTGTCAAAAACAGTGCATCAAGCTCGGCGATGGCACCACCAAGGGAATGTCCAACCTATAAACCGATGGTTGAAGGCTAACAAAAGAAGCAAAACTGATTGCAATGTACCAATGTAACACTATTCGTGTTATGAGCAGCCATTAATTTTTTAACCTCAGCAAGGACGCTGCTCGCAGTCTTTGCATGAGCATCGCGGAACCCTTCATGTACTTGTGCATTAGATGAGATACCAGGGAAGAGTGATGGGCTAAGTGAGCCCATGAAGATATTTGCATCTGTCAAGAGAGAGAGGCTTTCCGGATATGAATTTAGGAGTGATTTATGAGATTGATACTAGAACCGACAATTTTGTTGGATCAGTTCCTTCATGCGCAACAACAACCGTATTCTTAGCAGGGTAGAAGCCCACGAAGACTATGAATACGCATCAGAAACTCAATTCGACATTGTTATCATCACTCCTCACATATTTGAACGAGGTTGCCATCACCACCGACTAGGGTGGGTTGAAATCCGGCTAACGCGGAGCATGCCTCTGGAACAAGTTCTGGTGGAATTTCTACATGAATAGACCGTGCTCTTACCTCCACAATTCCAGCCGGTTAATTTAGATGTTGGACAGTAGGCTGCTCTTGCGAACTGGGTATAAGGTGCGAGGCCAGATAACTCTGCAGCAGAAAGTGGTGTCTCTGACCGACTTTGCAGAGTCACGGGAACTGCTCTAGTAGATGCAAGGAGAGAAAGCAAGAAAGTAAACGGGGTAACCAGCATCCTAAAGAACAGTAGAACTGCAATGAAGAACACTTGGATGATACTTGGCACATTTTATACAGAGGATTGACATTTTGTTTTTTTTATTGCATGAATCTTGTTGTTCATCATATGGACATGGGAACCTGAGAGCATGCTGTCTGTAGTTACTGCCTCGGTTAAACGGCCTAAAAACATGAGGGTTGTCGACCATCACGAGAGGTGAGATTTATGTATTTCTCCGCTGTGTAAATGAGGTGACATGAGAAGAATGAGCTGATTGCATGTGGTGTTCGCGCATGTGAGATGATACCTCATTCAGAATAGGTCGAGTAATGCCACCCTCGAGGTCAAGTGACACAGGGATAGAGAAAGAACAACGGGCTAACATATTATCAGATGAAAGCGTACATGGCCAGGTGACAAGATAGAAACACTGTGAAATAATGGAATAAGAGAAAGAAATGAAGGGTTGAATATCCCAGTGAGAAATCGCTCTGTGACAATCTGTCACAGCCTGTTCAGAACTGCTCCTACATGCTATGACCTGCATTGTCAGGCTTTATCTGTCCATTTTTTTTCTAGACCTCTCAATTTGAACAATAATACTTGTTTACATACACCTATAAATAAACACATCTTTATTTTACACTCTCATGCTGACAGCTCTGAAGCCATGGCAAAAGAAATATTCATGCAATTGCATTACTCACTGCAAAGGTGGGAAAACTGTTTCATACAAGACTTACCTTGCCCATAAGAGTGCCTGAAATGAAGAACATGTTAGAATAGCTGCCCTTAAGGTGCTAAAGTATTGGACCATAGTTAAAGTATAAATAGTTCAACCTAATTATAGTTGGCTACATGACGTCCATTCACCCATGGACTCCCTGGAGATACAGTGACCCAAAAAACCATCCAGATGTTGTCCAGTTTGGAAAAGATCAGTTAATAACACTACAAATAAAATTTAGAAAAATCTGTTAAATTAGTATATGGTGCACTAATGT